>JAJEJO010001457.1:169046-246304 GCA_020662805.1 Glaucomys volans
GTTCATAGCTGCTCAATTCACAATAGCTAGATTATGGAATCAACCTAGATGCCCTTCAGTAGATGAATGGATAAAGAAACTGTGGTATATATACACAATGGAATATTACTCAGCCATAAAGAAGAATAAAATTATGGCATTTGTAGGTAAATGGATGATGTTGGAGACTGTTATGCTAAGTGAGATCAGCCAATCCCAAAAATCCAAAGGCTGAATGGTCTCTCTGATAAATGAATGATGATGCAATATGGGGGGGGAAAGATGGCAAGAATGGAGGAAAGATAGCATAGAGGGAAGGGAGGGGTGGAGGCGGGGTGGGTGGGTAAATATAATAACAGAATGTGTGACAGACATCATTGCCCTGTGTACATGCATGAATGCACAGATGGTGTGACTCTACTTTGTGTACAACCAGGGAAACAATAGCTGTACTCCATTTGTGTTCAATGAATCAATAAGTAAATAAAAAAAATAAAATAAATAAAATAAAAATAAAATAAAATTAATTTTTAGATGAGAAGTAAATGTAGCTTCTCCCTCCTCTTTCGAATAGTCCCCATTCCAAATAATTCCAGGAAATCCTTCAGAAACGTGAGAAGATTTATGTCTTACATATACCTAGATCTTCAATGGTATTTACAGTTGGGCCAGTTCAACATTTTATGTGTTGTGAGAACAAGATAATTGTAAAAGGAGAAGTGCAATTTTATATGATTAAAACATGTATTTCATTTTGACATTGTTTTTCAAAAGAAAAATGTGTTTTTTAGACACAGTAGGATAAAGTCAGCACTTTTCATTCTGTGAAGTTATCATCTTGTGGAGCCGATTGATAAACGAAGTGTCATGGAGGACGTGAGAATGACATGACTTGGGCAGCAGCTGCTGGATCTCTTCTTTACCATGAATAATTAAATGATTGTAAGTGTTTTTTACAGAGTACCCTCCTTCTCCAGCACACTCACACAAAGTTAAGGGTACAGCAGATTGGGGTATCTCCTTGCTGTCACATGTCTGAGAATTATAGAGAAAGAGCAGAGATGCAGCAGACGGGAAGAAGCTTGACTGAGATTCAAGACTTGGGCACAATTTAACTCTTCAGAGAACCTCTGCCAAGCAGCTTTTCTCTCTGGACCCGTTTCTCAAACAGGAAAATGAGTTCTTTGGACTGCATGATTTTAGAGTTTTCTTTCAGCTCTTACATTCTACAAATCTTGTTGAAGAATGCTGTGCTGACTACAAAGTGGTAACAATGTCACTTCTATAAAGCATTGCCTCTTGGAAGGAGGAGAGAAGTGTTCTGAAAAAAAATGGGAAATTTGGCTGTCAAGCAACTCATAGTTTCAATTTAGCTTTACACCTGTAAACAGAAAAAGTTCTTACTCTTCAAGTTCGGCCTTCAAGACTTAAATAATTCCCCTAATCACAATCAATTTGTCATCTGTCAAAACCCCACAGTTTGGTTCTTGCCAAGGGACAAAGGTGATGGCTTTTCTCCTGCAACTTTATTTTGACTTAGCTTCCTACTGATAGCAGAAGATTATACGGCAGGAGAGAGACATTTTCCCCAAAGACACAATAGGATTTGCAGAGGACCAGAACAAAAGGTTTCTGAATCCCTAAATGAAACTAGGAGGAGAAAAAAAAAAAGTCATTTTGGTTTCAGTTGCTAACAAAGCCAGAGAAAGAAAAATCCAGTTGCTATGCTACTTCTCCAAGCCACACTAAGCACAAAGTTAAAAAGGATTTCCTGATACAAGTCTATGTTATCTTCCATTGCATTATTGGTTTAGATTATAGCATAAGGGAGGAATCAAAGACTAAAGCTACTGCTTTCTCTGGAGCCTCAAATGCACCCCTATTATATCTATCTGTGTGAGCATTGCATATCAACACCGTAGTAACACTGTGTGCCATCCTGCCCTGGTCCAAGTGAACCTGGAGATGTACCAGGAACAACTCCTGGGTTGTGTTCTCTTAGTCAATGTGCTTGCCTAAAGCTGTGGAGAAGTAGCACAGGATGGTCTAGACCTAAAGCAGGCTCTCAATTGGAGGTGCAGCAGGAGGACCAGGCTTGCAGGGGGAGGAGATGTGAGGTCTGAAGCCAGAAGATGAGGAACAGATCTGAAAATGGGATATGAGGTAGGTCTGGGAGGTGGTTCTCAAAGGAAACCATGAGAAAGACTCAGGGGCCTGATACCCATTTGTTCATATTACACTGGCTCAGCAGTCATGGAACTTAAGTGGAACCTGCCCATCCTGTTCCCTCTAGTTCTTACCCATGTGATGGTCAGTCCTAAATATTGAGACAGAGATATGTTTCCCTTTTTGCTGGGTGCTTGGTTTCAACTTTCTTGTTAAGGAAACTTCAAGAGCATAATTGCTAAGCCCACAGACTTGGCAAAGACTGCCACTTAGTGATTGCATGATCTGGGGCAAGCTGTTTAATTATTCTGAGTATCAGTTTCCTGTGTAATATGAAGAATAACCTTCAACTTAACATGGTGATGGGTATTAAATGAATACAAGTCAAGTACATGTACCTGGCACATCTCAGTTAACTGTTAGAGGCATCACAATTACTTCCTGTGGCCTTCCAGTGTTGCTTGCTTCCAGTGCTGGTCTTAGTAGCTACTGGTGAGCTTAGTAGCTTCATGAGGGCATGGATCATGTCCTTCAGATTCATGGTTGTATCTCCTTCTAGCAGAGAACTGCCATGTGCTAGGCACTTCATACATATTTTTTGAATGAATACGTAAATAAACTCATTCATTAAAGAAACCGACCCACATTCCTGGACAGTTGCCTCAGCATCAATGATGGAGAATGATACAGCCTCAAAAGTACTAGGGCACCGTAAAGGGAAAGGCTCTGACTCTCCTGGGTTTGGTCAGGGCCTGACACATTCTGAACATTGATTTTCTATGACTCTCTTATACAAGCAAATGTATTTGCTTTTTATTGCTGTTTCCAGCACTTTGGACCAAGTCTCTTTTTTAAGTGTGTGGGAGTGTAACATGTGTCCCTTTTTAGTATTTTCACACAAACATTTTTAAATTCATGGTGCTGGGCCAATAGAGCAGTAATACCACTTTGTCCAATCTCCCATATTATTCCCCAAAGAGAGCAATTACAGCAGGCGTTTTGCTTCATCTGCTCTTCTACAATAGATAGTATGTGTACACAGACAACTTGTTATCCCAACATAAAATTCTCCACACTCAGCTCAGCTGTTTAAATCTCTTTCCACTGATTGCCTGACATAGTTTCATTTGTCCCATGGGGCTTTGTTTCATATGCAAGGAAAAGAGAGAAAGGTGGGAACTTGGAGGGCACATCAGAGATGGTACTAGCAAGCAGTATCAGGAGAGGAGAGTGTGTTGTGGGAAGAAGAGGCAGGCCATGGAGCCAAAAAGCAGTTAGAGGGAAGGCAGCCAGTCACCACCCTGCTCCCACAACATGCTGTCTGTACTCCTCCTTGTAGCATGGACCACTTTTTATGAATTTTTTATTTTTAAAAAGTTGTTCTGTACATTATATTGTAGACTTAATGAGGAATAAGGACCTGTTTTTTTCCAAGAGTCTGATATAGCCTTAGCATATGGTAAGTTCTTAAAATTTTGTATGGATTATTGGATAATTGTGGATGTGTGGATGGGTGAATGAATGGATGGATAGATGGATGGATGGAAGTATGGATGGATGGGTGGATGGAAGTGTGGGTGAATGGAGGGGTAGATGGATCATCAGAACACAGAAAAAGGAGAAAGAAGGCCAGAGAGTATTAAACAAGAGCTGTTAAAGTATCTATTTTCTCTAGAACCACCAAGAGCAGAACTCAGGTGGGGTTGTTGGGTGGAGGAAGTTTTCCCTTGTGAAAGAAAGAATGAAGAGGCCTAACATTCAATCAGAAGACTGAATTTCATGGGTAGACATGGAAGTCCAAAGGTATTGTTGATTTGGAGCCATAATCAATCTATCAATCTCTGAATGTGAGGTTGGAGATAGTAGCTTGAAAAATGTAGCTGGGCACCATGGTGCACACCTGTAATCCTAGCAGCTTGGACGTCTGGGGCAGAAGGATCATGAGTTCAAAGCCAGCAGCAGCAACTTAGTGAGGCCCTAAGCAACTTAGCAAGAGAGACCTTGTCTTTAGATAAAATGTAAAAAAAAGAGCTGGGGATACAACTCAGTGGTTAAGTGCCCCTGGGTTCCATCCTCAGCACCAAGAAAAATAATAAGTAGGCAACAAACAAAACTAAATCTCTATATACACACTCATCTTGTCGCTTCTGTGTTTGGAGATCCCTGACTACTACACCAGCCCTGGGGTGATTAGGGCAAGGGGATAGTGGTCTAGAGTGTGACAGCTCCATAGAGGAGGTGGGTGGAGTATGGGTTCTGGTTTGGTGGGTTTGCATTTCAGAGGAATGCTTCCGGCCAAGACATTTATGATCTGTAAGAATTTGTGACAATTCCCACAGATCATAGGAATGTGGGAGCTGCAGTCCCTCCAGAGTCAGCAAGAATCCAGATTTCAAAGGATCCAAATACAGAAAATAAAGTCACATGGTTACTACAAGTGAGAATGAGGGAAGTTGTGGAACCTGACTGGAGCCATTCATGTCTCCAAACAAGAGTGCTTTAGTAGCTGTGAATGAGGATCTATGCAATATCCCAAGACAGGCAAGGTCCCTAAACTCAATTCTCTTGCATTAGAAATCAATGAATGCCTAGAGATAACCAACAAACTTGAACATCAAGTCTAAAATGACAGACAAAAATTTTGTGTGTGACTATGTTCTGAAGCTGGTAACTGAAGTAGAGCGATGCCTGACTTGGGGAATATAAGGGCCAGAGAACTCAGAGCAGACCCATTTAGAACAGGCAAAGGTCAAGGGCTATCTTGGGTGACTCCATGAGCATCAATGTTTTCCATGCTGTGATTGACTTCTAAAGGAGCAAGCAGAACTCAGAGCAAAAAGACAGTTTCGTTGTCTTAACAGAAGTGTTGCTGCACTGTAATTCTAGGAGTAAACCAATCAATTGGGAGGCTGCTTCAGCAACTGAAAAATTAAACCCTTTTAAAAAAGCATTCCCTTTTAACTTTCTTATCTATAGGTCCTATGATCTTGCTTTTAAGTGGCTTTGTCTAATTTCTTGTACATAGCTAGCTGTTTAACAAATTTATTTCCTCCGGCAATTCATTTTCTGGATCAGTTAGACCATATTTTCCAGAGATGGGTACCATTTCCAAGCAAGGGCTTTTAAGAAAAAGAAGTCCCTCCTGCACCATCTTTCCCCAGTACAGAAACTTATAGGAATGGCAACCCCCAGGATGATCTTGTAAATCACAGACTGAACATGATGGGAGCATTGTTAGCATGGGTGCCTGAGTGACTATGTGGAGGAGAGTTGACCTGTAGACCAGGAACTTTTACTCTGGACTATTAGATAAACAAGAAACAAACTTCTACAGTTTGGGAGACTTTATTTGCATCAGATCTATGTGTTATCATGACCCTAACTAATGTAAGGGTGAAACTGATTTTCTCAATTTATAAAGGGCAAAGAGACTCCCCGCCAACCCCATCTTTTTTTTTTTAATCTGAGCATTTACTCTAATGTTGAAATACAGGTAAATGCCTCTGAGGATTAGCACAGTATCTAGTTTTTATAATATAGAGATATCTCTTAAGTCATGAGTCAAATAATCTCTAATTTTGTAAAATTATACCTCTGGAATCTACTCAGAAGTCTCTCAGAAGATGAATAGATACTGCCACAAGCTTCAGGCCTTTTGTCTCTTGAGGAGATAAGGGAAGTTTTATTTATTTATTCATTTATTATTATTATTATTTGTGTGTGTGTGTGTGTGTGTGTGTGTGTGTGTGTGTGTGTGTCTCTGTGTGTGTATTAGTTACTGGGATTGAACTTACTGGCATTTAGCCACTGAGCCACATCCCCAGCCCTTTTTAGTTTTTATTTTAAGACAGGATCTCACCAAGTTGCTTAGGGACTGGCTAAATTGCTGAAGCTGGCCTCAGACTTGTGATCTGCCCCAGAGGTTGGGATTACAGGCATGTACCATCATGCCTGGCTTAATTGTTCTTTCTAATATTTTACTGTATAAATTTATGTGAGATTCTGGTTGGTACTTTGTAGTCACTTTCCTACTTCCTTTCATGCATGTCAATCTGTTAATACCCAGTCAGTGTTTTCTCTCTCTCTCTCTCTCTCTTTCTCTGTCTCTGCATTGGTATGGAATAATCTTTTTGTTGGTATGATTGTTTTATTTATTTTTTCCAGAAATCAAAGTCAGAGTAAGGTTTTTTGTAACAAAAACTTAAACTATGCTTATTTTGCTTAACAGCCAAGACACACAGATGCTGGAAAGATGACTACTGATGTTATACAGTGGTAAAACATCTGGTAATATTGTCACCTTCGGTAACTGGGGAGATAGAACAAGTGTCTTCTAAATCTATAGTCATAGGGGAATCAGTAAAAAAAAAAAACAAAAAAACAGAGTTTGTGTGTGCGTTGTGTGTGTTAGTGCATTTAGAAGATGTTATAAAGAAGAAAGAAGTACATGCAAGGATGGGCTGGCTTGAAAGTAGAAATAAAAGATAATAGGAATCTAGAAATTTAGATTTAAAAAGTCAACTGCCTCTGGACTCCATGCAGAAGAAATATGTAGTCTTCGAGCAAAATGGTTTATAAGGACTTGCCAATTTTTTATTTTATTTGTACCAGGGATTGCATCCAGGGGCACTTAACCACTGAGCCACATTCCCAGCCCTTTTTATTTAAGACAGGGTTTTGCTAAGTTGTTTAGAGCCTCGCTAAATTTCTGAGGCTGGCTTCGAACTTGCAATCCTCCTGCCTCAGCCTCTTGAGCCACTGGGATTACAGGTGTACACCACCACACACCACCAATATAATGAAGAAACTCTGTCTTGTAGCATAGAGCAAATTCAAGATGTTGCCTTCTTATCCAAGTCTATCATTCTTTATATGCTTTAGCATAGTAAGTTTAGAGAGTTCTGCATAGCAGTATGGCAGCACAGAAATACAGCAGCCTTGAATGCTATGCCTGTAAGGAACTCTGGGTTTGGCAACTAGTACATGGAATTGGCTGGTAGCAAACAGATCAAGAGGCTACTATGTTTTTGAGTGAAATGTATTGCTCAGAGAAGCTACAAATCTGGTCTTAAAAAGTTCTGACTGTGAATAACTTTGAGCCTCCAGCATCCCAGATGGCAGAGCTAAGGGCCAACACAGTAGAAAAGGGAATTTCTCCCAGAAAACAAGTCCAAGGATTATTAAGATTTTCCTCCACTGATCATCAAGTTAAGTGAAATAAGTCAGACTCAGAAAGACGAGTATTACATCCTATCTCTCCTATGTGGAATGTAGGGGGAAAATGACATGAAAGTGGAAGGGCAACTGGCTAGAGAAGAAAAGGGGATCAGGGAGAGGCATGAGGGAGGGGGAGAAGGGTAGTGGGAAGTAGAAATGATCAAAATATGTTTTATGCATTATGAATAAGCCACAATGAAGTCCATTATTCAGTGTAATTAATATGCACTAATAAAAAATTTTTCCTGCACTATAGAACAAGAGTTCTTCAAAACCCACCATTGATATTACATCCTTGTAATGGACCAGAGTTTCCCTTACTTCTTGATCCTGAAAAAGAAGCTTCTCCTGGGATCTCCTGCCCTGGTCCATCTCTGTATGATAGGGTAGGAGCTATGGGTGAAGAGACTCATCTCTGTTTTCTATGCAGTTTGACCGTCCATATCCACAGGTTTACATCTGCAGAGTTGACCAACCAAAGATCAAAAATATTTTTAAAAAAACATGTCTGTATAGAACATGTGTAGATTTGTTTGTCATTATTCCCTAAACAATGTAGTATGACAACTATTACATAGCATTTACCATATAGTAGGTGTTATAACTACTCTAGAAATGATTTGAAGTCTGCAGGTGCTTGTGTGTAGGTGATATGAAGATACTACACCATTTTATTAAAATGGACTTGAGAATCCAAGGATTTGGGGATGCAAAAGGTTCTGGGACCAATCTCCCATGAATACCAAGGGACAACTATATTGCCAAACTGGAAGGTGCAATATCTAGGCTAAATGGAAAGAACCATTTATCACTGAGATCCTAGTGTTGGAGATGATACAGAAACAAGATGAGACTTTGGGTTGTCTCCCTTTGGAAGGAAAGCAAGTGGAATGTGGGGGAGTAGAGGGACAGAGATTTTAGGAATTTTGCTTTATTTTATGTTGAACTATATTGGATTATTCTTTATGTCTTCTTTAGAAGTCTTCAGGAAACAGAGTATTTTTAAAGACTTTCAGAAATGGGTTATTTTTCTCAGAGATAATCTTTAAAACAGAAGCAAAAGATTAAGATATAATGGGGCTATGCACACATCACATTTATTTGGCTAAACAAGCATAGCATGGGAAGGACACCACTAGTGTAGCAGTCTTAAAGTGACTATTGTGCTTTCATTTCTTACAATTAAGTTTTGACTGAGTCTTGACAGTAATTCGTTTATTTCCCCGACTTTCTGCTTCCATGAAGGAGTCCAGTTTACTCAGCTTATTATTACTTATTTTTAATCCCAGCATGTTTATATCATGAGCCACAAGGCCAAAGAAAGCTACAGTGTGCTCACAGAAAATGTGTGCTTTGCTTCTTCCTTTGTGGGGGTGGGGTGGCCCACAGTGGCACTGGCTTAATCACACCTGCACCTGGCTGTCAATCACTCTTCTGAAAATGGTATCCCATTAGGGCATCAGCACAAAAAGGACTCTTGCCAAGCAGAAACAGGGGCAGAAAATGCAATTCTGCTCTGTGACAGTGATTGAACCTAGATTATGCATAATCTTTGCCTGGTGCCCCTGGATATGAGACAGGCTCAGAAAAGTAGTCAAATAAGTGGCTCCTTCTTCCTTCTGAAGAAAGCCACCATGATTCCTTCATCACAAAAGTAATCCTTAGCAAACATGCTACTGAACATGAAGTGAACCTACTATGTTCCCTGGGAAAGCTGTAATGTGATATGAGAGGCATACTCCAAGGACACAATTTAGTGATTAAGAACTGGTCCCTGAATGCACCCACCCCATGGACTAGATTTCTCTAAGAGTAGAAATACTCTGCAAAATTTACCCTCTTCTCCTGTATTTAGTTCAACAACTGCTTCCCTTCTTGTGTTCTTCCCAGAATACATTAAGATCTGGTTCAGTCTAAATAGATCCTTCCTGGAATCATAAAATCACAGTATGTTGACATGGGAAAATCCCATGAGCAATTTTGTTTTGTCCCTTGTTTTAAAGACTTGAAAACTAGGCCCAAGAGTGATGAAGTGATTTTTTGCAGGTTCAGAAAATCCGTAAGCAGCAGATGCTGGATTAGAATGCCAGGATCTCGAGACCGGGAGGTGTAGAACTTTTCTCTTATTTACAGATCCCTTCCATTTCCATTCAGATTCCTGAATGTTGGCAGACACGTTATCAACTGAATTCAATAGGTTTTAAGCTACGATTTCAAATTTCAATGCTGCTGAAAAGACAGAGAAACAAAGACTCCCTTAGATTATTTTATGAATTACTTTCCTTATATATTCATGGGTTTCAAAGATTTTTTGCTTGATAGTCTGGAGTGAGATATATCGAATTGTTGAAAGCTAAAGTTTATCCTGAGGAGAAGCAGGTTGTAGAGTCATGCATCAACAACAGTGTGAAGACTGTTAGCATGGATAATTGCTCCACTCCTTTCCTATGTATTTGTTTAGTGCCTGTGATATCTGTGAGATATTATGTGAAAGTCCATAGAGACCAAAATTAAATAAGGTTCCATAAGGTCATGTCTGCCCTGAATAACCTGGCTCCTAGTCTGCTAAGAAGAACTAAGTAATGTATAAAACAGGCATTTGAGTTTTTTAAATTATAATTTATTAACATATATTAATTGAACAAATTGATTGGTTTCCCTGTGACATTTCCCTACAGGCAATGACTGTTTTGATCATGTAGGTCCTCCCTCAGATCCTCTTGGGTTCTCCCCTGTCTCCCCACTCACCCTAGCCTTCCCTTCCCTAATGTAGTCATTCTCTACTTTCAGGTTCAGGCCTTTTATTTTTATTTTATGATGATGATGATTTATGATGATGATGATGATGATGATTTAGTTTCCATACACAAGAGAAAACATGATACTTGTCTTTCTCATTCTGACTTATTTCACTTAACTTGATAACCTCCAGTTCTATCCATTTGCCTGCAAATGACATAATCTCATTCTTCTTTGTGGCTGACTAATACTCCTTTGTGTATATATACCTAATTTTATTTACGCATTCATCTGTTGATAGGCGTGGAGGCTGATTCCATATCTAGGCTATTGTGAATACTACTGCAATGAACATGGGTATGCAGGTGTCTTTTGTATTGTGATCTCATTTCCTTTGAAAAAATGCCCAGGAGTGATATAGCTGGATCACACAGTAGTTCTATTTTTAGTTTTTTAAGGAACATTCATGCTGTATTACATGGTGACTGAGTTAGTTTACATTCCCACCAATAGCATATGAAAGTTCCTTTTCTCCACATCCTTGCCAGCATTTGTTTTCTTCTTCTTCCTCCTCCTCCTCCTCCTCCTCCTCCTCCTCCTCCTTCTCCTCCTCCTCCTCCTCCTCTTCCTCCTCCTCCTCCTCCTTCTTTTTTGATAATGGTCATTCTGACTGGGGTGATGTGGAATATCAATGAATTTTTTAAATTTGAATTTTATTTATTTATTTATTTTTGGTACTAGGGATTAAACCCAGGAGCATTTAACCACTGAGTCACATCCCCAGCCCTTTTCAAGTTTTATTTTGAGACAGGATCTCACAAAATTACTCAGAGCCTCACTAAGTTACTGAGGATGACTTTGAACTTGAGATCCTCCTGCCCTAGGCCTCCCAAGTCACTGGAATTATAGGTACATGTCACCATGCCTGGCTTAAATGTAGTTTTGATTGGCATTTTGCTAAATCCTGAAGATAGTGAACATTTTTTTGCATTACTTACTGCTATTTGCACTTCTTCTTTTGAGATATGCCTGTTCAGATGATTTGCCCATTTTGATTAGATTACATTTTGGGGGCTTTTTATATATTCTGGATATTAACCCTTGACCAGATGAATAACTGACAAATATTTTTTCCCATTCGGTGGTCTGCATTTTCACTCTGTTGATTGTTTCCTTTGTTGCACTGAAGATTGTAATTTGACACAATTCCATTTGTCAACTCATATTTGTTTCCTGGGCTATTAGAGTTCTATCCAGGAAATTATTGTCTGTGCCAATATTTTGAAGCACTCCTCTTATTTGTTTTTCTAGTAGTTTCAAAGTTTTGGATCTTACATTAAAATCTTTGATCCATTTTGAGTTTATTTTTGTATAGGGTGAGACACAGAGATCTAGATTTGATCTTCTAGGTGGAACATCCAGTTTTCCCAGCACCATTTGTTGAACTGTCTTTTTGCCAACTTTTAGTTTTGGTACCTTGTCAAGAATCAGTTAGCTGCAGATGTGTGGGTTTATCTCCGGGTGCTCTTTTCCATTTCATTGGTCTTCATGTCTGTGTTTATGCCTGTGCCATGCCATTTGGGTTCCTATGGTTCTGGAGCATATTTTGAAATCAGGTGTTGTGATACCTCCAATATTTTTCTTTTTAAAATTTGTTCTAATTAGTTATACATGACAGGAGAATGCATTTTGACACATTGTACATAAATGGAGCACAACTTCTCATTCCTCTGGCTGTATATGCTTCAGAGTCACACTGGTAATCATACAAGTATATACGGTAATAATGTCTGTCTCATTCTACGGTCCTTTCCATCCCCACCTCTATCCTCACTCCCCTCTATACAATCCAAATTTCCTTCATTCATCCCTACCCCACCACCACCACCACACACACTATGGATCAGCATCCACTTATCAGGGAAAACATTCAGTTTTTGTTTGTTTGGGATTGGCTTATTTCACTTAGCATGATATTCTCCAGTTCCATCCATTTACCTGCAAATGTCATAATTTCATTCTTCTATAAAGTTGAGTAATATTCCATCTCCATCGAGTATATGTACCACATTTTCTTTATCCATTTATCTGTTGAAGGGCATTTAGGTTGGTTCCAGAGTTTAGCTATTTTGACTTGAGCTGTTATGAACATTGATGAGGCCGAGTCACTGTAGTATGCTGATTTTAAGTCCTTTGGGAATAAACCAAGGAGTAGGATAGCTGGGTCAAATGGTGGTTCCATTCCAAGTTTTCTAAGGAATTTCCATACTGCTTTCCAGAGTGGTTTAACCAATTTGCAGTCCCATCAGCAATATTTAAGTGAACATTTTCTCCACATCCTCTCCAACACTTATTGTTGCTGTATTCTTGATAATTGCCATTCTGATTGGAGTGAGATGAAATCTTAGAGTGGTTTTGATTTGCATTTCTCTAATTGCAAGAGATGATGAACATTTTTTCATATGTTTTTGATTGATTTTATTTCTTCTTCCGTGAAGCATCTGTTCAGTTCCTTAGCCCATTTATTGATTGATTTTTTTTTGTGTGTGTGTGTGTGTGTGTTAAGTTTTTTGAGTTCTTTATATATCCTGGAGATTAGTGCTCTATCTGAGGTGAGTGTGGTTGAGATTTTCTCCCATTCTGTATGCTCTCTCTTTACATTATTTCAAAAGAGGTCTTTCACCTCTTTTATTAGATTGATTCCCAAGTATTTTATTTTTTGTTACCTTTGCTGAGAAGAAGTTTTTTTAGTTTGAATCCATCCCATTTATTGATTCTTAATTTTACTTCTTGCACTTTAGGAATCTTGTTAAGGAATTCAGGTCCTAAGCTGATATGATGAAGATTTGGGTCTACTTTTTCTTCTGTTAGGTGCAGGATCTCTGTTCTAGTGCCTAAGTCTTTGATCCACTTTGAGTTGATTTTTGTGCAGGGTGAGAGAGGTTTAATATCATCTTGCTGCATATGGATTTCTAGTTTCCCCAGCACCATTTGTTGAATAGGCTCTTTTCTCCAATGTATGTTTTTGACAACTTTGTCTATTATGAAATAACTGTATTTATATGGGTTTGTCTCTGTGTCTTCTATTTTGTACCATTGGTCTATGTGTCTCTTTTGGTGTCAATATCATGCTGGTTTTGTTATTATTGCTCTGTGGTATAGTGTAAGATCTTGTATTGTGATGCCTCCTGCTTCACTCTTCTTGGTAAGGATTGCCTTGGCTATTCTGGGTCTATTATTTTTCCAAATGAATTTCCTGATTGATTTTTCTAGTTCTATGAAGAATGCTATTGGGATTTTAATAGGAATTGCATTAAATCTGTATAACACTTTTGGTAGTATGGCCTTTTGACAATATTAATTCTGCTTATCTAAGGGCAAGGAAGGTCTTTCCATCTTCTAAGGCCTTCTTCAACTTCTTTCATTAGCATCCTGTAATTTTCATTGTAGAGGTCTTTCACCTCTTTTGTTATATTGATTCCTAAGTATTTCTTTTTCAGACTATTGGGAATGAGGTAGCTTTCTTTCTTTCTTTCTTTTTTTTTCATTTAGAATAGATTTTAATTTAAATTTCCATTTTGAACAAACACTTCTATAGGTGTTTACTTATTTGATATATATTGATTTATACACATTATTACTTTATAAATGGAGTCTCTATCAGTTGGCTGATGGAAATAATTTTTACTTTTTTTATTTTATTTTTTTTAATTAAGAAATAGGTTTTATTATTTTTTATTTATTTATTTTTTTATTTACTTATTGATTCATTGAACACAAATGGAGTACAGCTATTGTTTCTCTGGTTGTACACAAAGTAGAGTCACACCATCTGTGCGTTCATGCATGTACACAGGGCAATGGTATCTGTCACACATTCTGTTATTGTTTTTATCCCCCACCCCGTCCCCACCCCTCCCTTCCCTCTATGCTATCTTAATTTCTCTTGCAGTGGATTCAATCATCAATTTTAAGCAATTGAAAAATTTTCTATCCTCCTTATTCAATTTGGGTAGGTCATGTGTCTCTAAAAATTTGTTGATGTCTTCAAGATTTTCTATTTTACTGGAGTATAAATTTACAGAATAGTTTCTGTTTATCGTCTCTATTTCAGTAGTTTTCATTGTGCTATTTCCTTTTTCATCATGGATTTTCGTAATTTGAGTTCTCTCTCTCTCTTCATTAGCTTCACTAAGCTTTTATTACTTTTACTGGTTTCTTATAAAGAACCAACTTTTTGTTTTGTTGATTTTTGGAAATTTTTTTCAACTTCATTGATTTCAGCTCTGATTTTAATTATTTCTTGCCTTCACTGCTTTTGGTGTTAATTTGTTCTTTTTTTATGGCTTTGATACGTAATGTTAGGTTATTTATTTGGTGACTTACTATTTTTTTTAATAAATGAGCTGAATGCAATGAACTTCCTCTTAGCACTGCCTTCATTCTTCACTGCCAGAGATTTTGATAAGTTTTGTCACTCTTCTCATTTACCTCTAAGTATTTTTTTATTTCATCCCTGATTTCTTCTGCTACCATTGGCCATTCAAAAGCATATTATTTAGCATTGGTATGTTATTATCCAAGTGTGAGACTAATTTCTATTTTTTATTTTATCATTGATTTGATGTGGTCTATTTTAGAGGATGTATGTGCTGCTGAGGATAAAGTGTATTCAGTCATTGATGGATGAAATATTCTGTATATGTCTGTTATCTAAATTATTAATTATATTTTTTAGTTCTATATCTTCTTTATTTAGTTTTTGTTTGCACAATCTATTCAGTGGTGAGGAGGTATATTAAAGTCACCAAGTATCATTTCATTGTGCTCTATTCAATTCTTGAAATTGTGAAGGATTTGTTTGATGTATGTAGATACTCCACTGTTTGGGGCATAAATATTATGATTGTTATGTCTTGTTGATGTATAATTCCCTTAAGAAGTATGAAATGACCTCCTTGGTCCCTTATGATTAAGTTTGACTTGATGTCCATTTCATCTGATATAAGCACAGAAACTCCTGCTTGTTTATGAGATCCATGTGAACGATATGTTTTTTCCCAACCACCTTTTTTTTTTAAGTCTGTGGATGCCTTTGCTTCTAAGTGAGTCTCTCGAAGACAGCATATTGTTGGGTCATGTTTTTTAATCAAATTTGCCAGTTCATGTCTCTTGATTGATGAGTTTAGGCCATTTACATTCAATGTTATTATTGGGAATTGATTTTATTCCCTGTCATTTTGATTTATTTCTGGTTTTTAATTCAAATTAGTTTCTCCTTTGATTGACTATTTTAGTGTAGTTCCTCCCTTTGCTGGTCTGCACTTTGAGTTTTCATTTCTATTTCATGAAATATTTGCTGTGTTTTGCATTGCAGGCTTTCTAGTTGTATATTATTATTATTATTATTATTATTTGTACTGGGGAATTAAACCTGAGGCACTCAATCACTGAGTCAAATTCTCTATCCCTTTTTTGTATTTTATTTAATGACAGGGTCACACTGAGTTTCTTAGGCCCTGACTAATATGCTGAGGTTAGCTTTGAACTCATGATCTTCCTGCCTCAGCTTCCTGAATTGCTGGGGTTACAGGTGTGCACCATTGCACCTGGCTTCAAATTGTGAATTCTTTTAACTTTTGTTTATCATGGAAGGTTTTTATTTCATCATCAATTCTGAAGCTTAATTTTGGTGATTTTAATATTCTTAGCTGGCATCCATTTTCTTTCAGAGCTTGATGTATACTACATATATATATATAAATATATATATCTATATATATATAATATTGCAATTTGTTAGTATTTCAGGTATTTCTAGTCTATTACAAAATGCCATGAACATTGTCATAGAAGTATTTACTTATATGGTATGCATTCATTTATCTTCAGCAAATACCAGGGAGTGGAATGGCTGGGTGATCTGAGAGGTGTTATGTTTAACTTTTTAAGAAACAGCTAAAGTGGCTTCTGAAATGGTTGAACCACTGTGTGTTCTCATCAGAACTGATGAAAGTTCTAGCAGTTCTACCTTCTCTCTAGCACTTGGCGCCACCAGTCTTTTTGATTTGGACCCTTGCAAATGCTTCCATTAGTATCCATTTGTACCCACTGATTTTCAGAGACTATAGTGACTTCTTTGAAAAAACTTGAACTTTATCTACCATTTGTGTTCAAACATATGTACCTGCCACTCTGCATCAAGAGACAAGATGGACCATTGGAGATAATTTATCTTAAAGAAATAAGGAGTCTGTCAAAGAGAACAGACTTAGCAATAGAAGGAGAGGAGAAAGACAGTTCTGGGAACCACATGGCCATGAGAACAGAACTCATCTTGCTTTAGTTTAGAGTATGTGCACAGGGGGAAGAGTTGCTACACCCCTGAAGTCTGAAGAACTTGTGGGGGTGCAAACAACCTTGGGGTCCCTTCACTGCTCAAATATCACATAGAAAATATGTTGACATTTTTGTTTCATAAGGGAATAGGCAGTACAGGAAACTGGCTGAGTTTTTCCCATTTCACAAATATTAAGGGTGGGAGCTTCCCCACTCCATCTGGTCCCCAGTGGTGGCAGTGGTGTTGGTGGGTGCACTGAGGAACTGTCAGGCTAAGGCTGATGGAAGGAATGATTTTCAATCAGAACTTGATTATGAAAACAACCTTGAGGATAATTGCATAGGGACTGTGATCTCCCTTTCGTATTTCTAAAACAACCAGGAAGAGGGTCACAGCCATTGGCATTTGGCAGAATAGATGGGACTGCATTTTGTACCCACCAGCATCTGAGAGATTCAGGCAAGAAACACACGTACCACAAACCAGGTATAATTTAAAAGGGCAATAGGATATGGATAATGATAGCAGACCTTTACTGAAACTTAATGACATGTCAGGGAGTATTCAGAGTGCTTTAAATGGATGAACTCATTTAGTCTCATAATACAGGGCATTTCTTGTCATGAGCTGCAAAGCCAAAGAAAGTTAGTGTCCTCAGCGAGAGGATGTTTTATTTCTTAAACTACAGGGTTTGGAGATACACAGATGCATGCACTTTATCATGACTGTACCTATGACCTACTGTCAAAATTATGATCTCCATTTTACAGAGAATAGTCCAAATAAGTTTATGTGACCTTTGTTCAAGGTTACATTGCTAAGAAGTGATGGATCCAAGACCAGAATTGAGGCTGTCTGATTCCAGTGCTTATATGCTCTTAATTACTCTGCAATGTTGACTCTAGAGAGAAATGCAAAACACTCTGGAATTCAGAGAAATATCATATGTTTGATTGAGGGAAGGGTTTCAGGCAAGATACAGTATTTTAAGATATATCTTTGCAGAATTATGGAAGCAGAAAGTTGCAGGTTTGCAAAGGTTAGGACAGAATGGATAGAGGGCATTTCTATCTGAGATAATATTTATGCTAATGATTTTTGGATATATTTTTCCCCACTCTAAATTTGACTATAATTACAAAAGAGGCAGCTTGTTATGGTTTTGATAGGAGGCGTCCCCCCAAAGCTCTGTGTTTCTGCAGGAATACTCAGAGATGAAATGATTGGATCTAAACAATTAGCTCACTGTAACCTAATCAGTCCATTCTAGTTTGAATGGACTGGGTGGTAACATTAGGCGGGAGGGGCACGGTTGGAAGAAGAGGGTCACTGGGGTATGCTCTGGAAGGGTTCATCTTCCCTGTGCCCTCACTCTGCTTCCTGACCCTGCCATGAACTGAGCAGCTTTCCTTACTGGGGCTTCTGTCATGACATCCTGCCTCATCTTGAGCTCAGAGCAATGGACTCAGCCCACAACAGCCTGAACCTGTCACACTATGAGCCCAAATAAACTTTTCTTCCTCTAAATTGTTCTCATTGGGTACTTTGCTCACAGCAATGAAAAGCTGACTAAAATACATCCTATAACAAAAATAGCTGAATTGACTTGTTAAAAGATACTTTTTAATCTTTTATATAATGTAAATATATATGTTTTCTCCCTGTTTTCTGACCAGTTGGAGCTACCATTTCTTTTAATGTGGCAAGGTGAATGAGGAACACATGAGCTATGGATTGTAGCCACTGGGACTGGTCTAGTTTATGACTGCACTACTCTTTTGTTGAGTGACTATTCTTTAGCTGGGTGTGTTGCTAATCCTCTTGTCAGAACTGCAAGAACTCTGAGCTTTTACCCTATCTGAAAGCTAAGTTAGCTGCCACAGTTTCATAGAACTGGCAGAAGGCATGAGACTCTTGACTCAGGACTTTGTTACTCATGTCAACAGCATTAGCCAAATTGTCGGGATTTGTGCCAGTCCCTGCAGGGTGAATGCCAAGAGGGCAGGTGACACCTGCATTTGCAGTTGAAGGAGAACCTTGAGTGTGGTGACCCAAAATGTTTTATAGACAATAAGCCTATAGGTAGACAATAAGCCTACCTGATCTTTGCCCTGAAGAGAGACATTGTATTTATTATATCAAACAATAAACATAGCTGACTTTTGCACCTAAGGGAAGCATTATCTTAATTTGCCAGTTGATTTGTTTTGCAAATTTTCTTAAAAAGATGGTCTAGGAAAAAAGACCAGTCTCTAGCCAACAATATGTACAAAACCATGAGAAACCTATAGCAGATTGCCTCCTGACACTACTTGTGCACAGTTTATGCATCTATGATAGGGAGATAATAATAGTTCTTCACAGCATCACAGTGAGAATGCAATGAGATAATATTTGAAAAGAATTTAGGAAAGTACCTACCAAGTTTCAAGGACTCAATGAATGTTAATCATTAGAGTGCTTTTTGCAAAAATTTATGGCAAAATACTTGGGATGTATACTATACCGTCTTACCCATTTTGAAGTGCGCAGAGCGACGGCATTCATTACATTCACAGTGCTGTGAGGCCATCACTGCCATCTGTCCGTAGAACATTTTTCATCTTGCAAAGCTGAACATTCTGTTAAACAATGACACCCCCTTTCCCCACCTCCCAGCCTCTGGCTATCACCATTCCATTTTCCGTGCCAATGAATTCGATGACTCTTAGTAAGCTATGGAAGTGGGACCATGCAGTATTTGTCTTTTGTGTCTGGTTTATTTCACTCAGGGGGATGTCCTCAGGGTTCACCATGTTTTAGCACGTGTCAGAATTTCCTACCCTTTTAAGGTTAAATAATATCCCCCTTAAATGTTATTATAGGTTGGATGTGTCCCCTAAAATTTCCTGTGTTGCAACCTGAATTCTTCAATGTTGGGAAGTGGGGGTTGAGGGATGGTGATTGGGTCATGATGTCAGACCCTTGTGAATGAATAAATGCCTCTCACATGTAAGTGAGTTCTCACTCTCAGAGGACTAGATTAATGACTGAAAAGAGTGGGGTGTTATATACAGAAAAGTGCCCCTGATAATTTTTGCCTCTTCTGCACATGCTCACTTCTCTTCTTCTTTCCACCAAGAGCTGAAGCAGGATGAGGCCCTCACCCAAAGTCAAACAGGTACTGGTTCTCCATTCTCCAGAAGTATGAGTCAAAACAAATCTTTTTTCTTCATAAATTACCTTATCTCAGTTATTATTATGGTAACAGAAAATAGAATCAGACATATGTATATAACATATTTTGTTCATTCATTCATCTGTTGATAGATGGGTGGCTTCCACATTTTGTCTATGGTGAATGGTGCTGCTAATATGTACAATATGTAATTTGGGTGTACAAATATGTATTTGAGCCCCTATTTTCAATTCTTTGCAATATATGCCCAGAAGTGAAATTGTTGCATTTTATGGTTATTCTATTTAAACTTGAAGGGCTGCACAATTATTGTTGTACTTTGTGTTTTTGCTATTACTTATTATTACTATCACTCCTAAATGCACCCCTCCAAGAAATAAAACTGAGCTGGGGATGTGGCTGAATGATAAAGAGCTTGTCTAGCATGCATGAATTCCTGGGTTTGATCCCCAGTAACATAAACAAAAAGAAAAGAAAGAAAATTTTTGCACAGTCTCATTTGACAGCAGGAAGTTTTGCAAAGGATTCTTCTGAGGTTTGTTTATTACCTGTTATTCCAAACTCTTGTTCCAAAGTAAATTCTCTGCTGCCTCAATGCATCCTTTCAGATTCCAGCCCTCTGTGACCTCCTGACCCCGCCAAATGTGACCTCGCAGTTCTATCTTCACTGAAGAACAGCAAATGCGATATTCTTCTGTGTAACCAATTCCCATTGAAGGTTTTCCTAAAATGATTCCTACTGAGTCTGGTCTATTGGTCCCCATGGTTGTGAAGTGTTTCAGCTATAGCAGATAATGGGGGCCTCTTTCTTTTCCCTATACTCCCTCACCACCCCCATCACTGGGAAAACTCTCCTGTCTGTTAGGTTATTATGCAGAGTAATTTACAGTCAACTTTCCCCCAAGACTAGCTTCAGCCTTCCTTTTTGTAACTAAAGGCCCATTAAAATGTGTTTTTCATAAATGAAAGGGCAATTTCTCCCCTAAAGTAAATTCTGCAATTTTCCTAGAATCTAGAAAAGGTTGAGGTCAGATTTAGAAAAATTTTACATTGTTTTTTTTTTCTAGCTCTGAGATGTACTACTTGGAATTAAACAGCCTGGAGATATTATTCAACATGTTAATTCTCAGTCTTTTTAAAAGTTTTTTTTTATTAATTCTTAATCTTGTAAATTCAGAGAACAGTTAATTGATTTTTCAAGGAAAAGCAGCAAATGTAAAGCCACAGCATAAGAAAAGAATGCCTGAATGATCTACAACCTAGCACTTCTACTATTCAGGCTAAATAAAGGAACATAACGTTAATGAGGAATCTAAACAAAGTGAAATCATGTCATATTTCTATCTCATTATAGCATAATTTTGGATAAAAATACTAACATTTGGGAAAAATTTCAAATAACTATATGTTATGTCTGACATGTAAGAAATTTCTTTGCCATTGCTCTTTAATTACGACGGACTGTTATTACTCTTGAATAATACAGTTTTCACTGCTCTAACAATGGAGAGCTTTCCCCTTTACGTCCTTGTAAGAAATGATAATCTTTATAAAATGGAGCTATTTAGTTTGGCACATTATGGTTGGTTGACTTTCTTTAAAAATTTCATATTACCTTCTCTTTTGAATATTTAGATGAATAATTAAAAATTTTCCTACTGTTCAAAAGAAATCAAAACCCTACATGTTTTATGTAAGCATTTTAATAAGCTTTGTTTGAGTGACTGACTCAATGTGAAATTAGTCAACACCCAATTGGGTTACAAAAGCAGAAAATAATTACTCCGATGCCCGAGTTAGGGTACAGAATCATCAGGTTCAGCAGAGTCTCGTTGAACCAAACTCATCTAACAGAAATTCTGAACTAAAGTTTGAACTTTTGTTTGCTTGAGCTCTTGTTTGTTTTCAAGAATCAGAGGGATGTGGAGGGAAGGAGGGCATGTTAGCATGTAGACAGAATAAAACAGTTGCAACCTTTAGCTTTTGTTCTGAGAAAGTCTGAGCCTTTCTTAGTGGCTTTTTAAAAAAACCTCCTTTGATATTTTAAGTAGACCTGCACAGTCTCATTGGTTGCATATTCCTCCAAAATGTATAATGTGAACTTAGATAAGTTACGTATCTGATAGGAAGAAATACACACATACACTTTTCTCCTACCAGGGAGATACAACTCACTGCAAAGAGATACTGGACACAGTGATCTGGGAATAAAGAAGCAGAAAACTGGGCATTCTCAGCTCTTGCACTTGACAGCTAAAAGGGGAGAGAATGCAATTAAATGTCTCCATGAAGTTGCTAGTAAGTGGTATTCCTCAATTTATAATGATGATTTATAATTTCACTACTTCCATAAAGAATTTGGAAAGTTTTCTGTTCACACACAAACACACACATAAATACAAACTCAGGCACACTATGCACAAGAAAACACACACACACACACACACACACACACACACACACACACAGACACTATGCAACAAGAGAAGATAAATTCAGAAGGAACTGCCAGAAACCAAGTCAAGAGGGGAATAGATGAGCTGTCTGTCTGTGGGGAACCTGGGGTGGTGCTGAGGTGATCACATGGGTACTGATGGCAAAGGCAGCTGTTATTTATTCGTTGTGACTGAGGCTACTCACAATGCTGGGGACCTGCTGCGGAAAGCAGCACGTTTGAACTTTATGCTTCCGTACTGCTAAGATTCCTAATCCATGTCAGATGGAGGAGATGTAAGAGATGAAAGGTGAACGTGACTTAGGAATTCAACCGAATCAGGATTTGTGGCAGGAACAATCTTTCTAAAATAAAATTTCCCCATGCCAAAATACTACACGTAGATAAATGATAGTTGATGATGGTATTATTCAGAATCTCTCTAAGAAAAACAAAAAATTAGAGAATTAATTCAAATAACTTTTTAAAAGCTTTTTTTGGAATATAATTTTTAAAAGTTTTTAGAAGTTGGATTGAGATAAAATTTGGATATACAATTTACTCATGCACAATGTCCAGTTCACTGATTCTTAACATATGTGTGACCATCATCAATGTCAAGTATAGAAATGCAACTTCTCAAAAGAAAACTCATTCTCTTTATTTTTTTCTTTTTATTATTTATTTTTATTGGTGAATTATAATTACACATAATAGTGGAATTCATTATACCATATTTATACATGTGCACAACATAGTTTCTTCAGTTCTCACTGTCTTTCGATAAGGCTTTCCAATCCTCCCATCTATCTCATTACTTCTTAACCCAAAGCAACCATTAATCTATCTTCTGTCCACAAACATTCCCATTCTAGACTCTCATATTAATGAAATTATGTAATTTGTGGTCTTTTGCAACTGGCTTCTTTCACTTAATGTTTTCAAGGTTGATTTATGTTATAGCAAATGTAAGTACTTAATTCCTTTTTGATGCTAAATAATATTCCATTGTATAGATATACCACTTTTCTTCATCTATTTTTTGTTGTTGTTGATGAACATTTGGGTTGTTTCCACCTTTGGCTATTATGAATAATACCAACATTAACATTTATGTATAGGGCTTTTTATGTGAATATGTGTTTTAATTTCTCTTGGCTATGTGACTAGAATAGAATTGCTGAGTTGTATGGAAACAATAGTTTTAATTATTTGAGAAACTTTTGGATTGTTCTCCAAAGTGTCTGTACCATTGTACACTCCCACCCACAATGCATGAGAGCACTGAGTTCCCCCCAACTTCTTCAGCACTTGGTGGTGGAAGGTGGTTTCTCTTTGTGCTTTTGATTTGAATAGTGTTATTTCATATTAATGAAATACATCATTAATTTCCACTCTAACCTTTATTGTTTTTCTTTCCGCTTGTTTTAAGTTTAGGTTAGTCTTTCTTTTTTAGTGGCTTAAGGTGGAAAATGAAGTTAATAATTGGCATTATTTCATCCTTGTTAACATAGGCATTCACAGTTAAAAATTTATAGCTGCATCCTATAAGCTCTGATACACCTTCAAATTCATTCATCTCAAAATATGCTCTGATTTCTCTTTTTAATTTCTTCTTTGATCCATTAGTTACTTAACAATGTGATGTTTAATTTCTACTTATTTTTTAACTTCCACTATTGTCCCTGATATGGACATCTAATTTCATTTCATTGTGGCTAAGAAAGAACAATACTTTCTCTCATTATTGATATACTTTTAAATTACTGAGTCTTTGTTTCATGGATTGAACATATGGCTTATGTTCTTGAGAACATAAGTCATATGTTGGAGAATGTGCACTTGAGAAGAATGTACATTCTGTTGTTGAATGAAATATTTAGAAGATGTCTGTTAGATTTAGTTTGTGATTTTTTTTTCTATTTCCTTGTTAATTTTCCATCTAGTTTTATACATCATTGAAAGTGGGATTTTGAAATCTCCAACTCTTAGTATTAAATTATCTCTTTATGTCTGTCAGCTTTTTACAAATTTTTAAAACTTTGTTCTAATTAGTTATACATGACAGTAGAATGCATTTATGAATTTTGATAAATCATACATAAACAGAGTTTAATTTCTCATTTTTCTGATTGTACATGGTGAAGGATCACATTGGTCATGCAGTCATATATGTACATGAGGTAATAATGTCTTTCACTTTACTATCCTTCCTATCCGGATACCATACCCCTTTCCCTCCCTTCACTCCTCTCTACCTAATCTAAAATAACTCTGTTCTTCCCTAGCACTGCCCCCCCATGTGAATTAGCATCTGCATATCAGAGAAAACATTCAGCCTTTGGTTTTGGGGGTTTGGTTTATTTTGCTTAGCATGATATTCTCCAGCCCCATCCATTTACCAATAAACGCCATAATTTCATTCTTCTTTAAAACTAAGTAATATTCCATTGTATATATATATACCACATTTTCTTTATCCATTCATCTGTTGAAGGACACCTAGGTTGGTTCCATAGTTCAGCTATTGTGAGTTGAGCTGCTATAAACATTGATGTGGTTGCATTACTGTAGTATGTTTGTTTTAAGTCAGCTTTTTTTGTGTATTTTTTTCTTCTGTTCTTAAATGTGTATGTATTTATAACTGCTGTATCCGTCTCATGGATTGACCCTTTTGCCATTTTCACATGCCCTCTTTATCTTTAGTAACATTTTTGTTTTAAAATATACTTGATCTGACCTTAATGCAACCACTTCAGCTTTCTTGCAATTATTGTTTACATTATATATCTTTCTTTCCTTTTATATTTAATCTTCTTATATCTTTGAAACAAAAGCATGTAATCTCATAGATGACCTATAGTTGGATTGCTTCTTTATCCAGTCTGACAATATTGATCTTTTGATGGATTGTTTATCATGTACCTTTAGTTCTCAGTGTGCCACACTTGAGGTGAAGTCTCAGTTCTGTGAGTGTGGTGTGAGTGGAGGAAGGGAGTCAGTGCTCTTGATCATACTCAATTGGAGTTTTCCTCAGCAGCTGGCAGTTGGGGCAGGATAATGCATTCTGAAGTTCTGTTCCTGCCAGGAAGAAATCCCTCTAGTTGAGAGTCCAGGGAAGAGGGAGCCCCGTATTCTTGGCTGCAGCTGTCTGGAGTGAGGTTTCTGCCTAGTTTGGCAGGGAGGACAGAGGAAAGGGGATGCTTGGTTCAGATATCACACACTTTTCACCTTTCTTAGCAAGTGTTCATAGATTTTTCTTGAATATATATCTCTGTTTGCTTTATGATCATTTCCAGAGGCTTTAAAAATGTGTATGTATTTTAAATAATTTTACAAGTTTCACTGGGGAGCTCCTTACAACATGAAACCAGAAGTTGAGATCCTCAAAGCATTAATTGATGGATATATTTCACATTGTTCTGAAACATTCAAAAGTTGGAAATACTTCAGAGATGTGTTTGAATTTTGTAAATTTTGCGATGTATCCTAGATCCATACAAGTTCCAGCTGGACTTTTTGGTTGGCAGTAATTGATTTATATGACTAAGTCTAATGTGGGTGATTTGCGTCACTTATTACAATAGTACAGAAAATGAATTTGGCCTGTGATCTAAGGAAGGGAAAACTTTCTACCATGTATCTATCTTGGAGAAGCCAAGATAAAAAGAGGCTGTATTTCTTTCTCTTTGTTGAATTCAAATCCAATTAATTCTTGACTAGTCATTTTAATTAGTTCTGGAAAAAGAATTGAACCTCCAAAATTTGTTTTACTCAATAAAATCACCTTCTTTTTCTAACTAAAATTTATTTTTCTTGGTTTTATTAAAAAGAAGCAAAATGAATGAAATTAATCATAGAATTTCCGTGTTTCAATTGAAGTGCTAACCCACAGTGAAATGTCTATGAAACACAGGCAAGAAGAAAATTTCCAGGTAATCCTTGCATCAATTAAGATCAGTGTTGGTTATATATCTAAGGAAAATCGAAACTGCAACTGTTTAAACACTCAGAATTTGTTCTTCTAATAGAAAAATAGAAGAGAGAGTAGGCTGTCCATCACAGCCATGCAAGCTCCAAGAAGTCATGAGGAATTCAGGCTCCTTTCTCTCCGCACCTGGCTTCCATAGTTCGACACAACTATCAAAGCTCCCCCATCAGTCTACATCTCACATAACAAAATTGAAGAAGTAGGAGGGAATTTGGATGCGCCTCTCCACTGTGTCAACTCTGGAAATGACTCAAAATCATCCTATGCTAATGTTCCCATTTCATCTCTATCCTTAAAACACAGTTACACTGCCACACATAGCATTAGGGGAGGCACGGCAATCCAAGTTTGAGATGCACATACTTCTATCTGAGGTCTTGCAGGGATGAGATTGAAAGTGAGATTTTATTTTATAGTCTTTTGAATAGTCACTTGGCCATTACAAAACAATCTGAAAAATAGTCGTTCATATCCCTGCTTCCTCCCACATTGATTTATTGAGGGTGACAATGCAGAGAAACCATAGCATAAATGTATACCTGACATCTTTTTCCTGAATAACCCAACAATCCTAAGGGAAACTGTGGCTGCTACTGGACCTCACACAGGCCAGGACTTGACACAGAGCTAAGCATCCAGGCTGAAGTCAGGCTGGGTTGGTCTAAATCTTTGTTCTGAATGCTCAAGCTGAGTGACTTCATTTGCCCTTGACTGACAGAGGGATCAAGAGGACCTTGGTATGACATTGTTATGGGTTTGGAGAATGTGGGACAATCCCTGAGGATTATGCATAGTACACAGTGACCATGCCATAAGAGTTAGCTATCAATATTATCATTCCTGAAAGCAGTTTTCCTTGTCATTTAATACCTTTAACCAAAATAGATGCTTCATCCTGTTCTAAGATGAATAAGACTACTTATCCCAGTGACATAGGGCCATTCCACTGTTCAGGAGCTATAAACAGGAGTGTCCCTGCAGGTGAGTTAGTCACCTCTTAGATATTTCATGGATATGGCTTTTATTTGGCCTTTAGTCAAGGCCCAACAAATACCAGGTGTCTAAACTGAGTCTGGAAAGGTAGACTCACACAGCAATGGCACTGTGGGACAACTGGCTGATGTATGAATGAGGACTATGTAGAAAAGTTCCAGGTTACTAGTGGGGGAGGTTTGTCTTTCACTAGGAGAATAAAGTATGCCCAGATAAGGTGCTGAACTTTATTTTCCTGAAGAAATGCCTGTATGTCAGGCATTGTATTTAATTTGATCTTCCTGAAGAAAACAGTTGTGTCAAACCTCAGACAACCAGGCTGAAGGTGTAAATAAAGCTGTAGTATGACCTTCTATCCCCCTTGTAAACATTCTGTGCTATAGAGTGATTTTGAATTCTTCACTGCTGAATTCAGGAAGTTCAGCCAGGCAGGGGAAGGATGGTCTCCCCAGTTTTGCACACACAGAAAGAGACTCCTACATGAAGTCACAGGGAGTTCAAGCTGCAGAGCCAAGAACAGAATTCAGTCCTTCTGACTATACGCTGGTACCTTTTCAGCTTTGCCAGAAAGCAAATCAGCAGGGAGGCTGCTGAACAGCTTCAGAGTTGTCAGAAAACCGAATTTGCAAGCAGCTTCTGGAACAGGACTGATGACAGCAGGTGAGGCAGGGCAGCTGTTTTTATCAGCTTATAATTTTGTGCTAGGAGCCTCCATAGATCATCCTTCATTTACCCTCGAGGACTCAGGGAGATGCACTTTGCTGTTACTCACATCTGAGATCTTGCAGGGATGAGCTCCCAGAGCAGTGAGAACGGCACTTGAGATTAACAAAGTGATGCCCTGGTGGGAATGAGAGTAAAGGGAGACAGAAAATAAAAGGAAGGTGAACTTGTTCATTTTTTCGTTTCTCTACCATGTATTGAACCTCACTACACCTGCAGTCCTGAGTTAGGTAGTAAGAGCAACTATGTGAATAATATCAATTTTGACACTGAGGAGTTCACAATCTATGGAGGAAAATAAAAGCACATATGATAAGTGTTATTTTAGAAAACTATGAAAGATGTGCAATGAGAGGACAGAAGAGGAAAATGCTGCTTCATTTTTGGAGTGGTTTGAACTGAGCCTTGAAATATAAGGAGCTTTTACCACGGAAACAGGTGGCACAAGGGCATGATGGACATGGAGACAAGATGCCATCTGTCATGGTCAGGGAATTTTAACGAGTTCAATGTGGCTAGAACATATGGTGTAGGGACTGGGAATGGTGGGGTCAGAGAGGGAGGTAGAAGTGGGAGATGAAGTCTGAAAGATATAATGTGATCTGATGTCTCGTCCAATGGAATTTACATGTTATCTTGCAGGTGGTAGGAAAGGGTTTAATCAGGGGAGTGACAAGATCAGATTGACCTTAGAAATTCTGGATGGCTTTATGGAGATTAAAGTGGGTGGGTGGTGCAGGGTGGGCAGAAAATAATACCCCCCCCCCAAAAAAAAGTACACTTTGCTGGCAGCAAGGGTATTTTTATTTTTTCATTTTCCTGAAACGTGCATCTGTTCTTTTATGTATTTGTTTCAGTAGTGTCCCGGAGAGTTTGTGCAATTTCCATCCAGACCAGGTCAACCTGGATACGCATAAAAGACCATGATAACATCATTAAAAAGCCATTAGCCACAATTCCTAACAGCACTGGGGCATGCACTGTGAATCCTTATGCAAACACCTACGCTAGAGAGCCATGGCACTTTGAGGAATGTCCTTGCCACTGGGCCCATCACAGGCCAGTTTGACTCAGTGAACGTCACCATACTGTCAATGCAAAATCCCAGCTCAAGCCTCTAAGCCAACAAGACCAATAACCTGGATAAAACCAATACTGAGAATCAGTAGCCCAAGGATTCTTGACATTTGTTATAGCAATAAGCCAGAGAGAATCATTATTCAAAGTTTAACGTTAAGAAGCTGAGCTTCAGGTAGCCCTGGGAAGGGTAAAGATTAGTCACCTGCTTCAAAATAAGGGAGGGAGCCTGCTCCTGGAAGCCTAGAAGACTCCTGCTTAACTGGTTCTATGGTCCTAATGGAATCAATCAGTTTGGGCAGAGGAAAAAGTTCACTTGAGCTAAAAATGTGGTTTCTCTGATTGAGATTCCTGGATGGAAAGATTTGTTCCTGCTAAAATTTCCAAACGGTACAGTGAAGACTTGAGTTTTATGTATGCCATAGTCTAAAGCAGAGAGAATTGGGCAACTGTGACCCATTTTACACAAGACAATGTCTCTAATATCTTTTGAAATAAATATTGTGTTATAATTTCTTATTAATGGGTTTTGCAATGCTTTTTACTTTAAGAATTTCTTTCCCCTCTGTCCTTAAATCTATTTTTTAAGATTTCTGCCATGGTCTTCTATTCACTAACCATGTATCTACTCTGGGCAGCGACATAACAATTATAGCCAATAATAAAATTTACCAGGCATTTTTATAAGTATTAATTACCTAGTAATTTATTTAAATATCACATTTAAAAAAAGAAGGTCTTCATAGGAGATAGGGACATTGGAAACAGGTCAAGTAACCCACCACACCCACACTGCTGTGTGACAGAGCTGGAATATACAACGAGGCCATGGGTCTGTCCTAGCTCAGAGGGCACAGCCTGGTCAAGGGTTCATCCATGCCAAGTATAGGAATTTAGTTGAGATTCAAATTATCTCAAGGGCATCTTGTTCATTTTCCATATTGTTAATTTTCTTATTTTCTCTTTCAATAATTTTAACAGAAAGAATTGAGAGCCATTTTCTGATAGATTGGTGAACTTGCCAATTTGATATAAAGATGCACCAAATGTGAACCAGGAGCAACAGACCTCTGTCCTTGTGCCAGATGCCACTTTTAACTTCCACAGTGTGTGGTGATTTAAATTAGTTGTATTTCACTTGTTTCTCATTGTGCTTTCTTGCCAAAGATATCTGAGTGGCTGGACCTTCAAATGTTCTTCATTTTAAAATGGTGGCCCTGCATATCCTAAATGCACAAAGCTCTCCTTTCACTTTAAATGATGTTAGAAGAAAACGGAGTCATGCAGCATGACTGCACTCACAGAACACCCTGCTTACCTGACAGGTGGGTAGCTCAGGGACCTCAGTCTTGAGGCACAAATTTTCTCAACTTCTGATTCCAAGGTTCTGAGATTAGAAATCACTATTTTCTTTCTTTTCTTCTTCCTCTTCCTCCTTCTATTCTTCTCCTTCTTCTTTCTCTCTCTCTCTCTGTCTCTCTTTTTCCTCTCATTCTCTTTCTCTCCCTCTTGCTTGCCAGAGAATGGGAGGCGTGGGACACAGAATGCTTGAGATTTAAAGGTAAGGAGGGTCCCCTTGCTTTCTCTCCTCCTACTCTGCAGGCCTGTGCAGGTTCCATTTTGCCTATGGATCCCATGTCAGGCCCAGAAATCTATGTCCTCATTCTGAAGTTAATCCATTGATTGTTCATGAAAGACATGAAGATGGGAACCTTTAGGGGCATCTGTTACGGTTTAGATATGAGGTATCCGCTAGAAGCTCATGCTTGAGATATTGCAAAAAAGTTTAGAGGTGAAATGTTGGGTTATGAAAGCTTTAACCTAATCAGTGTATTGACCCACTTGAATGGATAAACTGGGTGGTAACTAGCCAGTTGGGGTGTGGCTGGAGGAGGTAGGTCCTGGGGGTGTCTTTGAGGATTATATTTTGTCCTGGTGAGTGGGGCTCTCTGCTTCTCTGTTGCCAAGTCCTGAGCTGCTTTCCTCCTTTCACTGTGATGTTCTGCCTCACCTCAGGCCCAGAGCAGTGGAGCTGGCCGTCTATGGACTGAGACCTCAGAAACTTTAAGCCCCAAATAAATTTTCCTCTTCTAAAATTGTTCTTGTCAGGTCTTTTGGTCACTGTGGTGCAAAAGCTGACTAAAACAGCATCTAAATCCTGGTGGGGTCCCTCCCCCACCCCAGGGTTCCCTTAGAGCTTGGAGGACAGTGTCCAGGGCCACTGTAGCAACTTACCAGAAACAGAGCTTTTGCAAATTTTTCAAAAGGAAAAAAAAATTTCTTTCTAAGGTATTTAGTGTTTGATTTTCAAATGTTACACAAAAAGCTGGTCTTTGTTCTTCTGCAGAGCATAAGTAAGGATCTGAAATGAAGTAGCAAAGAATGCCTGGCTCCTGCCCTCCCCTACCCCATCTAGTTTACCTGGGCTTCTATCTCAGATGAACTTAATTTTTCCCCTTTTATCCCATTCTGAAGGATGCATGCCTTCCCTCAATTATTTTTCATCTGCCCTCTTTCTTGATATACCATTCTATGAACCTTCTCTAATTATAAAATTACACAAGCATTCTCCCTCTTATTTATTTGAGACTTTTCATTTAATAGAAGTTACTTTCTTTGTAAACATATTTGTATTGGTCTTTTTTAGTTAGACATGACAATAGAATTCAATTTGACATAATTACAAAAGAATGGAATATAATTTGTTCTAATTCAGTCTCCAATATTTCTCCTTCTCCTCCCTCCCTCCCTCCCTCTCCCTCTTCCTTTCCCTCCACTCTACTGATCTTTCTGCTAGGTACTTATGGGTTTTTTTTTTGATGGATGTCTTGTGTATGTGCATGATGGTGAGATTTACTGTGGTACATTCCTATACGTATATAGGGATGTCAGATTCACTCCACTATCTTTCTCTAACCCATCCCTCTTCCTTTCCTTCATTCCCCTTTGTCAATACCACCGATCTTTTTTTCTATTTCTTTTCCCCACCCCTTATTGTGGATTGCTTCTACATATTCTACCCCTGCCTTTTTAGGACTGGCTTATTTCATTTAGCATGATAGTCTCCAGTTCCTTCCATTTACTGGCAAATGTCACAATTTCATTCTTTTTTATGGCCAAGTAATATTCCATTGTGTATATATACCACATTTTCTTTATCCATTCATCTGTTGAAGGACACCTAGGTTGACTCCATAGCTTAGCTATTGTAAATTGAGCTGCTATAAACATTGATGTGGCTGCAACACTGTAGAATGCTGATTTTTAAGTCCTTTGGGTATTAACCAAGGAGTGGAATAGGTGGGTCAAATGGAGGGTCCATTCCAAGTTTTCTGAGCAATCTCCATACTGCTTTCCATAGTGGTTGCACCAATTTGCAGTCCTACCAACAATGTATGGGTGTACCTGTTTCCCCATATCCTCACCAACATTTGTTTTTACTTGTATTTTTGATAATTGCTATTCTGACTGGAGTGAGATAAAAATCTCAGTATAGGTTTTTTTTTGGGGGGGGTAATAGGGTTTGAACTCAGGGGCACTCCACCACTGAGCCACATCTCCAACACTATTTTTGTATTTCATTTAGAAACAGGGTCTCACTGAGTTGCCTAGGGCCTCGCTAAGTTGTTGAGGTTGACTTGTGATCCTCCTGCCTAAGCCTCCCAAGCCGCTGGGGTTACAGGTGTATGCCACCGCACCCGGCTTCAGTGTAGTTTTAATTTGCATTTCTCTAATTGCTAGAGATGTTGAACATTTTTTCTGGTGGTTTTTGGATCTTTTAAATATAGGATCATGTCATTGGCAAACAGAGATAATTTGTGCTCTTTTCCTATGTATTCTTTTCATTTCCTCCTCTTGCCTAATTGTTCTGCTAGGGTTTCAAGGACCATGTTGAACAGGAGTGGTGAAAATGGACATCATTGTCTTGTTCCTGTTTCTAGAGGAAATGTTTTCAGTTTTTCTCCATTCAGACTAATGGTCTGTCATGTATAGCTTTTACAATGTCGAAGTAAGTTCCCTTTATCCCTAGTTTTCTAGTGTTCAAACATGAATGGATGCTGTACTTCGTCAAATGTTTTTTCTGCATGTATTGAGATAATCATGTGATTCGTGTCTTTAAGTCTATTTATTTGGCGAATTGCATTTATTGATCTATGTGTGTTGAACCAAACTTGCATCCTTGGGATGAAACCCACTTGATCATGGTGTATTATCTTTTAAATGTGTTTTTGTATGTGATTTGCCAGGATTTCATTAAGAATTTTTGCATCGACATTCATCAAGGATTTTGGTCTGAAGTTTTCTTTCCTCGATGTGTCTTTGTCTGGTTTTGGTAGCAGGGTGATACTGGCTTCATGGAATGTATTTGGCAGAGTTCTCTCTTTTTCTATTTCATGGAGTAATTTGAGGAGGATTGGTTTTAGTCCGTCTTTAAAGGTCTGGAAGAACTCAGCTGAGAGTCCATCTGGTCCTTTCCTTTGTTGAAAAGCGTTGATGGCTGCTTCAATTTCATTACTAGAAATCAATCTGTTTAAGTCTCGATGTCCTCCTGTTTCACTTTGGGTGGGTCATATGTCTTTAGGAATTTGTCTTTATCATCAAGATTTTCTAGCTTATTGGAGTATAAATTTTCACAATAGTTTCTGATGACCCTTCAGATGAGAATAGTGATAGAATATGTCAAAATCTCTGGGACAGAATGAAGGCAGTTCCAAGAGGAAGGTTATAGCATTGAGCTCATGTATTTAAAAGAACTGAAAGATACCAAAAAATAATCTAACATCACATCTCAAGGCCCTAGAAAAAGAAGAACAAACCAACACCCAAATCAGTAGAAGACAGGAGATCATTAAAATCAGAGATGAAAGTGAGATTTAAAAAATACAAAAGATTAATGAAACAAAGAGTTGTTCTTTTGAAAGGATAATAAAATTGATAAATCCTTGGCCAAACTTACCCAAACAAATAAGGGGAAAAAATCTCAAATCTTCAAAATTCAAGATGAAAAAGGAAATATCACCACAGACACTACTGAAACAGAACAGTTATTAATTGGAAAGATAAGTCACATAAATGACCATATTTTCAAGATGGAAAAAGTGGAATAAAACAAGAGAATTATAGGGGAAGAACACCATTGAGTGCTCAGGATCTCATGGTTAACAAATCTCTAATCTGCTAAGTGATGGAACGGGGATATAGTAATCATGGCATTTTATTGACATGTTGGTTTTATTGACTATAGCATTTCTCCCTACCATACCTCCTTTTCAAAGGCTAAAAAAAAAAAAAAAAGAAATATTTTCCCAACCTCTCTTGCAGATAGCGGTAGCCCTTGACCTAGTTCTAGATGATAATAAGTAAAGGGTAGTCTGCTGAAGGATTCTAGGAGAGGGATTTGTGCCCCTGCTGAGAGAGAGGGAGTAAAAAGGCTTTTCCCCATTGCTTCCCATTTCCAAAGGTGAATGTGTGAGAATGTGATACTGGGAGCTGCAGCAGCCATCTTGCATGAGAAAGAGAAGTCCAAAAGAATTGCAGAAAAACTGATAGAAGAACTTGATATCATTCAGCTGCTAAAGTATTCATCCAACAACCATACTAGTGCTGGGATTCATGTAAAAAATAAAACAGTGTTCCTTCCTATGGGGAGCTTCATTCTATTAAGGAACGGGATGGTCAATAATATATACATATATATGTATATACATATATATTTTTCCCTGATATCTATCCATCTATCTATATCAGATATTTTAGAGTTTTGATTTAAAAAAGGAAGGTTAGGGAATTAGAGAATTTGAGAGTGATGTGATGATATTATACATTGGTTGATAAGAGAAAGCCTAACTGATAAAGTGACATTTGTGAAACCTGAAGGAAACAAAGGAACAAGCCACACAGATATTTGGAAGTGATGGGCATGGGAGAAACAGGAGGGCTCCAGGAAAAGGAAGCAGCATATGCAAAGGTCCTGAGGGAAAATATGCACAGACTATTCAAGAAGGTACACGAAGACCAGAGAGGCTAGGAACAGGGAAAGGAAAGGGAATGAGATAAGAGTTCCCCAGGGCCAGGCCTTTCGGAGACTTGCAAGCTAGGATCAGGATTTCAGATCTTATTCATTGGAGGATTTTGAGCAGTGGAACATCACAGTATGTAACTTTGAACAGAAGCTCGATGGCTGCTGGATTCAGAAAACATTTAAGAGAGCAAAGGAAAAAAGGGAGGGAGGAAGGTCACAGTGGTGGCTACACAGAGGGCGGGTGATGGAGGAAGGAAGACTCCAGCATCTGGGTTTGCTGGGGGACCTGATGCAGGGTATGGTCCAGCAGAGGCTTGTCTTCAAACAGCTTCATATGAGAAAAATAAACCTCTATTTTGTGCCATTATTAATGTGATCTTCTCTTATTTGTAGCTGAACTATTCTTCATATGATCAGAAGCAAAAATGTTACTTCCCCATGTGTTCTTTTCTCTCCTGGTCTAAAAAAAATCCAAACTGAATCGCTAGAATCTTGGGTCATCACGTACTCTGGGAGAAAGGTTTGTCTATGAATTTACTTTATTAAGTTCCATTAAAATATTAATTAGAATAAAAAGAAAACTGAGACCTGGAGGACTAAAAATATTTAACGAAAGTCACACAGCCTGTTATTATTGGAGGTTCTGAATCAGGCTGCAATCTGAGTTTAGTTTAGGACAATAATGCAAAACAATGACATAGCCTCAGCTACTTTGTCGTTACAGTTGGTAGTGGCTGAGCTGATTCCCACACTGGGTAGCTCTCCCTTCCTGGCATTGAGAGGGGTTTTCCTGGCACACAGTGGGACCTGTGTGGGCGAGACTCACTGGGCTTCACAGGGCCAGTGTTCTGCCTCATTGGCTCTCAGAGAGCAGAGGTAAAAGAGAAGAGCATTGATTTGCTCACAGAGATTTCTGCCATGGAGAAATGCACAGGAGAAAAGAGGAACCCAGTCCACAAAGAAGAGGAAACGTAAAGCACGTCTCTTAGGTGAAAGCAATCAGAGTGGCTACGCATGGAGGGCGACAGGCAAGACTGTGCAGGCTGGCATACACCGAACACTTTTTAAAACTCCCCTTTTGAAGGAATTAGATGGTATTATTAGAGCAGAGTTGTCCTATTGAAACACAATGCTACCCCCATATTCATTTAAAAATATTTTAGTAAGAATAATTAGGTGAAATTAAAGTAGTATGTGCTAATTAATGCAATATATTGAAATATTATTTCCAAGGTGGCACTAAGCACATCTGAAGTCCACATGTGACTACTGGCTACCATATGGGACAGTGCATCTTAGGAACACTAAACATGAAAAATAGTTAAAGAGAAAATTTCAGTAAGGATAAAACAACATATTTTGAGGGACTCATTTAATAATTTCCGAGTTATTAAAATCGAGACTAATATTTGGGACAATCCAGAATTTGGCAATGGAAGGTAAAATGGTAATAAAAGGACTCATCCAGATGGATGGAAGGACTAGATGAGATGATATACATGTTTTAAAAAGTAAATGCTATGTGAATATGCCTTCATGAATAGCATGACTTCTTTATTTTATTAGAATATTGTTCCTTGGTGATATAAACACTTCAGACATCTGCCAGTGATTCCTCACCCAAGTATTTTTACGTCCTTTGTTTTGAGAGGGATTACACATTAGGAGACACTGACCAGGAACATATTTAAATTCCCAGGAATAATTAGTTTGATAAAACTCATGTCAGTTTCTCCCAACAGCCAAGAAATACATGCATCTGCACACAGGGAAAATCAGCAGATGATTTGAACGTAGCTACAAATATGTAGGGAGAGGGAAATGCTGATGCTTTATCAAGTATTTTCTGATGAAAAACCTGATTTAAGGACAGCATATTCAGAGAGATATAAATACAAGTAAATAAACATGTTTTTCCTCAGTGATGTCTGAGATCTCTGAATTTCTCTGTAATTACATTTAGTAGAGGAAAACAACCTGATCCAGGTCTGTGCCGAGCAGCTCCCAGCAATCTGTCAGCTGCTCACAGCGTCGTAACCCACTGATCACCGCCTCAGCCCTTCCATAAATACTGCAGGCTGTGTGCGTGTGGCTTACGGAACTTCACAGGTTTCCATGGATACATGAATTTTAGTGCTAAAGCACATTTACTATTGCTTTTCTTGTCACCAAGAGTCCTGTAAACACTTGTGCTTTAAGATTTTGTGCAGAATTTTAGCATTTTATAGAGGACAAGTCAGAATTATCTTTTTTTTCCCAAATACATTGTATGATTTTCCCGTAGGGCCAAGGCCCTGAAATCATTTAGATCTGTGGCCTCCTTTGAGTGATGTATTTTTATTTATTAGGCAAATAAAAGACATAACTAAAATAAAAACCAAAATAAAAGGCTTCACTATATGTCAGGATCACTTTCAAGTGACACATTTATATGTTACAATTAATAAATAAAGCAACTCGCTCTGAATTTAAACATGGAAAGAGATAAATCGGGAAAGCAGTTATAGGAATACTATGCATATATTCAACCATTTTTCTTCCTAAATATGGTGAAATTTAAGTGTCATTTTTAAAGATTTCCTTGTGTCATATATATTGACAAATTGTAGTTTAAATTATTCTTTCTTATATCTGTTGAGTTTTTTATATAGTAAAAATATGTGGATGACCGTGGCAGGCCATGCTACTGCTTTCCTATTTCAAAGACGTATAAGCTGAGGCTCAGAAAGTGTGAAAGGACCATGTAGTACAGCTGGCAAGGGGTTGACCTGAGACTAGAACCCAGGACTCCTGTCTCCCTGCCCAGGGCTTTTACATTTTTTTTTTCTTCTTCTTGGCCAGAACACAGGTTACTTCTACAGAAGGCACACCCATATCCTGGCAGGCTTCTGTGCCTCTGTCCTAGACTCCATTGAATCATTCCTTTCTCTATCTATTCTTTCAGTCGTCTCCAGAGGTTTGAGTCTGCCGAATTTACCAACTTAGTCATGTCAAATGAACATCGCCACTGGAAAGCAGTGACCACAGAGACGACGCTTAGCTTGGATGTGCACAACTTGAGGAATCTGCAAGAAAATGAATTTTTAAGTTCCAATCATATTGACCAAGAATGTACAAAGCAGAATGAATGAGAAAATTCGGCAATTTGTACAAAAAATACAATCTGAGCAGACTTGTTGCCTGCACATTCAAGTCAAAGAAAAAGCTTTTACTTTAATAGCATGGATTTTGAGGGCCAGCGTTGGAGCTATCTGAATGGTGTCTCAGCTCTCACTCATTGTGCTTATGTAGCCAGCGTATCATCTCTGCAGATATCTCACTTAATGCCATGAGGTCTTCAAAAGACCACTTCATACCAGGTCTCATTCATCTTGTATTTGTACAGATCTTTAATTTTTATGGATCTTTTTTTCAACAGCATGTAGACAATGTTTATTCATTTTACCTTTATTTATTAAGATACTTGAGTTTATATCTACTTCTTAGTTTTGTCTTGAATTGACAGATAATAATTGTATATGTTTATGGAGTGCAGTAAGGTTTCAATACATGTATATATTGCATAATAATCAAATCACTGTATTCACCATATCCATCACCTCATTCATTTATTATTCTCCTATGATGAGAACAATCCAAATACTCCGTTAGCTATTTTGAAATATTCAATACAATATTGTTAACCTGTGTTTTTTTAAATCTAAAAATAAGGCTGTAGGGCTGCAGGTGTAGCTCAGTGATACAGTGTGTGCTTAACATCAATTCCATCCCTAGTACCACAGATAAAAAAATAAATAAATAAATAAATGCAATTTTGCTTTTGCTGCTTAATGAAAGAGGGTGTCTGGACAGAGGAAAGCTCTCGACTCAGGCCTGACTTCAATTCTATCCTAGAAAACCCTCTGTGAATATCTCCATGTCTCAGGATCTGAATAGTCACAGGTTTGTTATCAGCATCAAATACACAAAAGATATGAAAGTTCCTCACTACCTACAAGATATCTACATACCCAGAAATATATACAGGCTTGTTTTGAAGCTTCCATCAAATATCACACAATGATGTCAATAATGCCAATTGGTTTTAGCCTCCATGTGTTAAAAACACAAATAATGACTCTTGTTCTCTCACAGAAGTATTGCTAGAATGTGGACTATTAATTTAATAACAAACATGACTTAATCATCTCCATTATGGTTATTTCAATATGTTGCAACCCAACCAGGCAGCAACTGGGAGTGCTGTCCATCTAATAGCTGGAATAATGGGAACTGGTTATTTGGCTGTAATCTAACACCTGCTCCAACTGTGTAGCATGCACAGCCCTCTAGATCCCAAGATTACAGCTCTAGATTCAAACTTCGCCTATTTCTGCCCAAGGCTAATGCCTCATTCTTTCTGAATGGAAATTAATTCTGTGCTACTCTATCCAATAGAGTGCCACGAAGAGATCAACCATCTCTCTCTTCCACCTATAGATAAGAGGGGAGATTCAGCCCTCTTGTATGATAAGCTGTCTGTATTTCTCCTATAAATTCCATTCAGGCATTGAGTTGAATTTGTTCTTAACTGAATGCACTTAATCTATACCTGGCAGGGATCTAGAACTAAAATCACAAGATTTATTTCATTTTAATTCTATTATGAGGCATTTAATCACAAATACCCCCAAAATGAAAGCTAATTTATCATCTTGCCCTGACTGAGCAACTCTCCTCAGCTCACATTCATGAATCCATAATGCAGGGAGGAGACTGGATGATTAAGTGTCCGATTAGAGAAAACAGATTAACCTGGCAAACATAATAAATTTAGCTCATAAGCGGGATGGCTTTATAAATGCTCACAGTAACTCTCCTGTATAAAATCATGAACCACTTCCTTCAGTGATGACTCAATTGAAGTAGTTGAGGAGCATTAAATGAATGCATGTTTATGGCTTTCTCTTTGAGACATTAACAAGGTACTGAAAGGCATATCAGATTCAGTTTACAACTCTATATTTTAAATAGGAAACCTGTAAGAAAAATCTTAGCACATGAAAAAACAAAGTTATGACCTCTCAAAGATTCTAGTTTCTACTTTGCCAAAAGTTTGTTTGCTCATAATATCTAGATTTCAAATGCTTTCCATGACTTTCTGGGCACTCTATGTTTCCAAAGGTGCCAAAAGCCGACCTCGAGTTTCAGATCATGCAAGTTCACCCACAGTTCATTAAGTGAACCCAATTCCTTTCTAAAAACAGCTGCATATTTAGGTAGTTCTTATCTCATTATGAATAACACATAAAATGAGCTTGCTATATCAGCCTTTGAATCAGTGTGTGTGTGTGTGTGTGTGCGGGGGGATTCTTTTAACTGAAATTCCATTTACAACAGAATAAAAACCCAGAGCTAAAACAGTGTATTCCTGATGAGGGTATCTTAACATTTCTAGGTTCAACAAGACAGGTCATCTTTGCAACCACAGTGCCTGGCAAGCACCTCATATCATGAAGGTTAGTTGGTTCTAGTGGCTGGGAGGGATGTAACAGATCAGGTAAGGAAACAGCTGAAGAAAAGAGCTCTATAGTGCTCCAAAAAGTCCACTTAACAGTCTGCCAAGTCTTCTTTACTTAGCTGGTTAGTATTCCAGGCCTGTCTTCTTTTTTTCCTGAGCAGTGAGTAAAAGGATACTCTCCATGCCCAGCTTTATTTTTAAACTTACATGACTGTATTCCTGGAGACCTCTGCTGGCCTACCTAACTTGAAACACAGTCTCAGCTCTGTCACATGAATCTGACTCATGCTGAATAAAGAACTTGGTCTGCTCATCTGTCTAGAACCAGGATCATTTTCAGAGACAGGGCAGTGCAGGGCAGGGTAGGTGGGGAGGGGAATGAGCTGCCTGAGAGAATCTGGTCTTTAATGAAGGCCCCAACCTATCTAGACTCAGGTAAATCTCCCACTGAGGGAAATCAGCACCTGGAGGCCCAGCGGCTGGCTACTCTTGCTTTTTCCGTTGATCTACTTGCTTCTCCCTACTCTGAAACTGACCTCGAGTTGAGACAGTAGTGACAGGGAGGGATCCAAAAGGAATTGGCCTCTGTTTGTCCTCGTTACTGGATGCTTTCTTGGGGTACAGGGACCAGGATCTCTTCCTCCCTGAAGGAATTTGTACAGAGCCAGAACAGGGTGTAATGCCAATTGCTGATGAAGGTATCCTACCATTTCCAGGCTCAACAAAATGGGTTACCTTTATAACCGCAGTGCCTAGCACAGCCCCTGATATCGTGGAAGTTAGGTGCAGGAAGGTCCAAGTGGCTGGCCGGGATATAACTGCTCAGGTATCGCGCTGGGGCTGCGCTGGCGCCGGGTTCGTGAGCTTGATTGTTCAAGGGGCGTGCGGAGGCAGTGCTATGTCAGTGCTCCTGGGTCGAGGCGGGTGCCCTGTGTGCGCGGAGGTGGGTGGGTGTATAAGACAAACTAAGGAGCACTGGCGGGCCAGAGGGCAGGGGCTCCGGGGGGGCGGGGGCTCCAGGGGCGGGGCGGACCCCTGGCGGCCGCGCCCCACCTCGGGGGCGGAGCCGGCGGCGCCCAGAGCCCGAGCGTCGAGCGTCGGGCGTGCGCTGCTGCGTCTGGGGCGCAGGGCCTTGCGCGCCTGGCGCCCGCGAAGGGGCGGGTCTTCACGCGGCGGGGCTGGCGTTGGCGCTGGTGGCGGTCCAGTGGTGGGGCATTGCTTCGGCTTGGGCCTCTTTCGGGTGCTGATGGAGTCGTCCCGGAGCCGCTAGAAGGAGGGTCCGCAGCTGCGAGCCAGGGAGAACCCCGGACATCAGCACTTGCTGCCGGGTGAGGGGAGACGACTCGGGCTTAAGAGTGAGGTGTGGTGGCGAGCGGAAGGAGGACCGCTAGATGCCCGGGAACCATGTTTTAATCAACTGTCAAAGAGGAAAGGTTCAGAGGGTTAGAGAGCGTCTGATCTAATTCACCCCCCATGGAGGAACTGAGTCCCCAGGGAAAAAAGAGACTTGCTTCTTCAACTTAATGTAGCTAGGAAGGGGCAGAACTGGGACTAAAAGCCATCAGCTTATCAAGACTTTTTACACCTACTGGCCTCATTGAAAGGAATATGAATAGTAATACAAGTGATCAGTATTATCTAGAATTTGGAGATATTGATGGTGCTATTTGGCATTCGGGACTATGAATATGACTCATGTGGTGGGAAAATTCAGCCACTTGCATCCTTCTTGAGCTTGAGTTCCTTATTCTTCCATTCATAAAACATTTGCATGGCAGTTATTTGTGCCAAACACTCTGATGGGCGAACCGAAGGTCTAGAGATGAACGAGAACTAGTCTTCCATAAGGGCAGAAGAGAAAATTCCCCAGAAAATTCCAGTGACACAGGTATAAGAAGTGGGATGGGCTGTTAGAATGCTGTATGGAAACTCTGAAGGAGATGTCATTCTGGATGACTGGAGGAAGAGCTAAGGGGAGAGGTGGCATCTGACCTGAATCTTTAAGAGTGGGTCACTTGGGGACATTTGGAAGTGGAAATTTCAGGTAGAAGGTTAAATGTTAGCAAAGAAAACAAAAAAAACCCCAAACCAAAACAAAAACCAAAACAAACCCAGCATTTGAAACAGCAACCACCACCTCCAGATGTGTGTGGGAAAACGATTGGATTGACTTAGAATGTAGGATGCATAGAGGCCGAAATTGACTGGGAGTCAGCGGTGGGGAGCCTTGGAAGATTCCAAGCAGATCATGATGGGGGTGCTGTTGCTGAAGATGGTTAATTGAAGCTGGAGTGGAACTCAGCTGTGGAGTGTATTTGTTGGACCAAGGATCCATGTAACTGAGGGTCTGAGGATTAGCCAGGCTGGGAGCACAGGGTTTCAACTCAGCCTCTCAGTGTATCAGTGTTATGGAGAATTCAGCTGAAGTGGGAAAGAGTCCAAATCACATTGGGAGGCTGAGAGTTCCACTCTGTCCCTGACTATACAGGAAACACTTATTTCTTTTGATACATCCCCAGGGACCAAGATGGAGCTACAAAGGAGCAGCCTGTTTTGGCAATTGAAATGGGAAATTTCTTGTAGGAAGATGAAAGACTTACCCTCATACCACTCTATTATAACTGATTCATGCAGTTCTGTGCATGCAAGTGAACTGTTAAATTTGAAGCATCTTTACCTTAAAGGTGACACAGAGATTGTAGTAGAGGACTTTTAAAATGCATCTTTAATTGGTTCTGTGTTATCTCACACTTAAGAAGTACCATATTACACGTCTGTGCTTGAACAAAATTGATAGTTGTGGTTCAGGTAAATTGCATTAGTGAAGCACACAAGCTACCACCATTTGCCTAAGGTTTGAGTCTAGGAACTTTGCAGATGCTTCTTGACCCACCTGGACACTTCCTAAACAGTAGAGAAACAAGGGGTCCACAGCAAGACTCCACTTCCCTTTACTCACTACTTCTGCATCTGCATGTTTGTATGAAATATATATTTGTGTGCTTTTACAGCTTCCCCATCTAATAGGTGCTTGAGAGCAGGGTAAAGATGAAATGTTATTTAGTTATTCCTTCGTTAATGATATTAATCAGTGGTATAAAAAGTATGAAGTCTGAAGTATGAAGACCTAAAATTAAATTCCAGTTTTGTCACTTTCTACCTGTGTGACTTTAACTCATCAGGGTCTCCATTTGTTTCCTTATCTGTAAAATAATAATCAGCTCACAATTTTTTACAAGTCACCACTAGAATTCTCCCTCTTACCTTTTAATACCCACACCATGTTCTTCCATCACTTCTGTAGCCCCAACAAGCACTATTCATTCTCTATTTTTGATAACTTTGGCATTTCAAGGTTGTTATATACAGGGGGATCAGAAGTATGCAACCTTTTGACCCCATTCAGCATACTTCTCTGGAGATTCATTCAGTTTTTGCATATATCAATAATTGTTGCAGGTTAGGGAAAACGGGGATGTGGCTCAGTGATGGAATGCTTGCCCAGTATATTGAAGGCCCTGGGTTCAGTCCATAGAAATGAAGAAAAAAAATGGTTGCATTTTATTCCATAATATGCCTTCAGCACAGTTTTCTTTTTATATTGACACATATTAATTGTACATATTATTGAGGTTCAGTTTGATATGGAATATCTACATATAATGTACACTACCCTTTTTACACCCTCCCCACCTTCTTCTTCCTAATCTCTAGTAATCACTATTCTACTTTCCAGTTGACTTTGTTGTTGTAGTTTTTAAAGTTCCCACATATGTGAGAGAACATGTGGTACTTATCTTTCTGTGTCTGACTCACCCTCCTCCTCTTCTTCCTCTTCCTTCTCCTCTTCCTATTCTTCTTCCTTCTCCTCCTCCTCCTCCTCCCCTCTTCCCCCCTCCTTCCTCCTCCTCCTTTTCCTCCTCCTCGCTGTTGATTTTTTTTACTTCCTTATATATATATTCTGGCTATCAACCTTTGTCAGATGTATAGTTTGCAATATTTTTTCCCATTCTATAGGTTTTTTCTGCACTGTGTTGATTGTTTCCTTGGCTGTGCTGAAGCTTGTTAGTTTATTTAGTCCCATTTGTCTACTTTTGCTTTAGTTTCCTGTGGTTTGGTGGTCCCATTCAGAAAATCATTGCTGCACCAATGTCTTGAAGTATTTTCCCTCTTTCTCCCTAGAAGTTTCATAATTTCAGGTCTTATACATTTAGGTCTTTGATCCATTTGTAATTAATTTTTATACAGGGTGGGAGGTATCAAGTTTCAGTCTTATGCCTATGAATAACCAATTTTCCAAACACCAGTTATAGAAGAGACTGTCCTTTCTTAAACGTATGTTTTTGACACCTTTGTTGAGAATCATTTGGCTGTAAATGTATGGGTTTATTTCGGGGACTTCTGTTCTGGTCCATTGGTCTGTGCTTCTGTTTTTATTTCAATACCACATTGTTTTTGTTACTGTGATTCTGTAGTCTGTCTTGAAATCAGGTATATATTTTTTTTAAAGGCCCAGCTATTGTGATGTTTTGTTCTATCTTCTAAAGATTGAATTGGCTGTTTGGGCTCTTTTGTGCTTGCATATGAATTTGAGGATAATTTTCTCTAGTTCTCTGAAGAATGTCATTAGTATTTTGATGGGTATTGCATTGAATCTGTAGATCACTTTGGATTGTATGGATATTTTAATAATATTAATTCTTTCAATGACTGTGGAAGGTCTTTCCATCTTTTTGTGTCTTCAATTTCTTTCATCAGCGTTTGGTAATTTTCATTGTAGAGGTCTTTCACTTCCTTAGTTAAGTCTATTCCTAAGTATTTTTTGTGGTTATTTCCTTCATGATTTCTTTCTTAGTAAGTTTGTTGTCAGTATAGAAAAATCACTAATTTTTATATGTTGATTTTGGATCCTGCTACTTTCCTTGATTTTTTTTTTTCCTGTCAGTTCTAATAGTCTTTTGGTGGTTTTTAAAGGTGTGCATGTAACATGTAAGTAGGGATAATCTGAGTTCCTCACTATTTGCATGCCTTTTATTTCTTTCTCTAGAGATAATTATTACTATAGTAAATAAGAATGGTGAGAGTGGACATACTTTTTTGTTGATTAGTCAAGCCAGAGGTTTGGCAATTTTGTTTATATTTTCAAAGAATCCTTTCATTCACTGATCTTTTGTACTTTTTTAGTCTCTATTTAGTTTACTTCTACTCTGATCTTTGTTATTTCTTCTACTAAGTTTGGGTTTGGTTTGTTGTTTCTTTTTTAAGTCCTTGAGATACATCATTAGGGCGCTTATTTGAAGTCTTTTAATTTTTTGAAGCAGACACTCATTGCTATAAACTTCTATTTTAGTACTGCCTTTGCTGCATCCCACAAGTTTGAATTTGTTGTTCCATTTTTGTTTTGAGAAAATTTTAACATTTTTCTCTGACTTTCTTAATGACCAACTGTTTGTTCAGAAGTGTATTGTTCAGCCTCCATGTACTTGTATAATTTCTATTGGGTCGACTTCTACTTTTAAAAAAGTGATTAAAAAAGATACAGGATATGATTTTATTTTAAAAAATTTGTTAAAATATGTGTTTTGTAACCTAATCTATAGTGTAATCTAGAGAAGTTTCCATACACTGATGGAAAAAAAATGTATTCTGCAACTGTTGGATTAAGTGTCTGTCCATTTGATTCGTAGTATACTTTAACTGATGTTTCTTTGTTGATTTTTTGATTGTTTGTTTGGAATATAGTTTTCTATCCTTTTGCTTTCAGTCTGTGAAAAGTTTTCTAGCCTTTTGCTATCTTTATACTGGTGAAGCGTGTTTCTAGTAGTATGCATATTGTTGGGTGTGTATTTTTTTAATCCATTTAACAAGTTTATATATTTTATTGAAGAATTTTGTCCATTAACATTCAGGGCTATTACTGTTATTATTGGTAGGTAAAGACTTATACATAATTTTGTTGATTTTCTTCTAGGTATTCTTTCTTTGTCTTGTACTTTTTAGTTTGACTATAAACATGCTTTGATGAAGCTCTTTTCAGGTCATGTCTTTTTGGAGTTTATATGCCACCTGTATATTTCTTATGTTTCCTAAGATTATGGACGCTATTATGTCATTCAAAGCCTTTCTTTGTCCTAAACTTTATTCTTCTATACTTCGTGTGTTCAAAAATGTGGATGTTTGTTAATTTAATGGTGTTCCATATTTATTAAATACTTTCTTCATTCTTATTTTTTTTCTTTAACTTCTGACTAGGACATTTTAAAAGAACTGTCTTCAAGTTCAGATACTCTTTCTTTTATTTGATTTACTTTATTCTTCAGGCTTTTATTGACTAACTGCAGTCTTCATTTTCAATATTTCTGTTTGGTTCTTTTTCAAAATCTCTTATCTGTTAGCTAAATTTCATATTCATATCTTGTATTATTGTCCTAATTTCATTTAACTCTACCCACATTCTCTTGGAAGTCCTTGTGCCCTTGCATAATCATTCCTTTAAATTCTTTATCAGGCATTTCGTCCATTTCGCTTTCTTTGGAATCTCTTGTTAGACAGTTATGTTCTTTGGAGTTCTTGTATTATCTTTTTCATATTCCTTTGTTTCTGTATTGATATTTGTACATCTGGTAGATCCAATTACCACTTTTCTGGGGTGACATTCTCACTGTTTTTTTACTTTACTATTCAGATAGGTATGTAGTGATATCTAATTTTGGTTTAATTTGCATTCCTTAATGGCTAGTAATATTGATCATGGCTTACTTGACATCTGTGTGTCTCCTTTGGTGAAACACATCTTTATGTCTTTTGACTACAATCTGATTGCATTCTTTGCTTTTTTCACTGTTGAATTTTGAGTCTTTATATGTTCTAGATACTGATTATAGCTTTTATAGTGCAAATGCTTTTAATTTTGAATACTTCCAGTTCATCAGTTTTTCTATTATGGATCATACTTTCAGTATCAAGTCTGAGTACTGAGTCCTGTGTTCCACCCCTATGTTTTATAGTTTTACATTTGTTTTATAATGTGTGAGATTTAAGTAGAGATTTAAGTAGATGGTGGTAGGTTTTGTTTATGTTTTTATTTTCCCCTACAGATGTAATCACTCCAGCACCAATTGTTGAAAATCTTTTGTAAAATAGCATATGGCTTTAGTCAGTCAAAATTACCTATGTAGTTCTATTTCCTTTAAATTAAAAACAAGGGGAGAGGGTTGAACTAGCTATGTTCCTCAAAATGCTGGAATCCCAGGAAACCTCAGTAGCAATAGCAACTGAGGAAGGGGCAGGTGGGGCTTTTGCACCCTTTCTGATTATATCCAGGTACTGCTGTGTGTACATTTTACACTTTTGTGGGTCTGATATGTGGTTGGGTACAAGGTCCCTGCTGCTAAAACAAGTTTGGGTTTGATGGAATCTGAAGTCTCTTTCTCCAACAACTTGTAATTCTAACAGGTCAGTGTCAAAACCCATTTTCCCCCTTACATATTATCCTTCAGGTACCTCACATTCTTTCTGGAGGAATATCTTGTGTGAAATATTTTCCTTTTTATCTTACTCTCTTTTTATGAATATGATAGTCTTTGTGTAATCAATTAACGTATACTTCATAAGTCAAAAAAGGAAAATGTGTTAAATATATTAAAATTTTGTAGTAGAATTGTCTATCTTATAATTATCAATTGTGGCTGGAAGAGAGGAAAGGAACCAAAATCACCTATCAATCATGAGCCAATCTTAAGTTGGCAGACAACTACCTCTCCCTTACCATCACCTGTCCAGCTCTTGCTGGTTTTCATTAAACATTTGTATCCACTTTTTTTTTAAGTCATAATGGATATTGCTGTTTAATCATATTACTGAATCTCTAAACATAAACAAACATGCACATTATTGTCAGATTTGATTGGCAAGGCAGGAATTCATTGTTTTGTTTTTTTTTAACTTATTGATTCATTGAACACAAATTGAGTACAGCTATTGTTTCACCAGTTGCACACAAAGTAGAGTCACACCATCTGCGCGTTCATGCATGTGCACAGGGCAATGGTATCTGTCACACTTTCTGTTATTATTTTACCCCCCCACCCCAACCCCACCCCTCCCTTCCCTCCATGCTATCTATCCACTTTTAACCAGATCAAAAAGAGTTAGTGTCTTTCAAAAGACATTTGAGATAAGTAAGTCAGTCCTATATTCTTAAGCTTATCTTCAAGTTGAGGAAACCGAGACTGAGTCTGAGTAACCTGCCCAAAATTATAGAACTGGCAAAGGACGAGTAGAAGAGGGAGAGAAAGTTCGCATTATTAACCCTTAGACTGGTTATTTTCCCTTTCTCTTTTATAATAAAAGGGTTTCAATGGGTGTTTTCCAAAAGTTGGCATTTGCTATGGTACCTTTTATCTATAAAATTGGATAATAACAAAATAAACAAATAGTTGTGAGGATTTTTTTTTTCATTTAATTAGGGTTAATTGAGATGGTGCATTTTAGAAAGAAGTTCTCCCTGTTCAAATGGTGGTTATTATTATAAGTTCAGCTATAATAGGTCCCAAATTCTCATAGGCAGCTGTGTGTGCTTGTTGATTCCTATTCATGGGAAATGTGTTTGTTTATATCATAGTATATAATCTATTTTCCCTTTATTCCCCACATGGCCAAATTGTGAACTGCCATATTAATAAGACTCAGACATATTTGTGAGGGAGGTTAGACTTAACAGTTTCTATAAAAGGGTTTTAATAGTTATTTTTCAACAGATGGACAGCTTACATTTGGCCACATTTCTGTGACACTGTGGTGATTGAAGTTTTCAACAGATGGCACACAAATACTTGGGAAAACACCCTTCCAATATTAATTGTTGTAAAAAAGACTTTTAGAGTGCCATAAAAATGAAAGTCTGCATTCCCAAGTCCTTAGCCTGTGCTATTATAATCATAATCTAGATGATTTGGAAGTTTCCATTTCTGGCACTTGAACTTATTTTGTAAATGAGTGTGCATGTCTGCATTAGAGTGAGATGATGAGGAAATCTCTGTCGACAATTAGAAATTCAACTTGCATACAGCATTAAATCTCCCTTTGATTGTGGATAGATGTATGTAACTTTCTTTTGCTGAGTTATTCTACTTCTATGCCATACGGAGAAAATGTAGCCTCCATAAAAATCAGCTGTCAGAGACTTACATATTTTTTTGAAGAGTATTGACTTAGAAGGAGGCAAAACCTCACCTACTCAGAATTTTCATACTTGATTTGTCCATATGATGAACCAGCCACCTTCCAAGTTATCCTGCTTGTTCTGAGGACCACCTTTCTCTGCTTCTGGAATCAGTAAGTGAGAAATCAGACAGTGAGTGAAGCAGTAAGGGAAGTGGAATAAATCGGTGGCGGCACTGATGGTTGTTACAATGGCATAGGGCATCTACTGATAGTTACTAGGTAGAAGCTGGAGTGCTTAGACATGCTACAATGCACAGCACATTTATGAATAAGAAAAAGTGCCCCATGTTACACTGAATATCTGGCTGGACATCCATCTGATCTTGGAAGCCATCTCTGATTAAATTAAGTGACAGAGTAAAAGGTATTTTTTTGCAGAGTTTTAATGTTCAAAGAATACTAGCATCTACATATACCTCTTCTTGATTTTTTTTTGGCTGAATATAAAAGGCTGAAAGACTTCTGATTTTATGCTCAGGAATCCTGATTTTTTATGCTAAGTAAGTGCAAGCATGTAGACACCTTATGGTATTTCTTTTAGTGAGCACTTACACAGTAAAACAGAACTATGTGCTGCATTTACTTTCATTTTATTTCACCTTTCTATTCCAAATAAGGCACGTTTTAATACTTAATATTTTGATTTTGTGTATAAGTAAGTTATATTAGCCATGAATTTGTGGATTTAAGGAGAGAATTATAGAACATTTGAGTTGCTGAAATTGATCAGGTTGAGAAAAGCATTACTATAGAAAACTAAGCAAGAGTAGAAAAAGTTGTTCTCTGCTTGTACATATAATTCTTTTGGAGTCATCCCAAGAGAAGGACAGTGGCATGGGTCTTAGTCTTTTTAATAAGGATTACAGTCTTGATAAATTCTGAAGCCTTTGTTTCTGTGAAAGTCGTGAATTGATTTTCTGTTGGCCAGTTTTTTCAGCTAGATCATCCTTGTGACTGTTGTTTCAGATGGCGCATAACGAAGGCTTCAGTTTGGACTACCATGGCAACCCCCATCCAGGGGACTTGATTGAAGTGTTCCGTCCTGGGTATCAGCACTGGGCACTCTACTTGGGTGATGGTTATGTTATCAACATAGCGCCTATAGGTAAGGTTTGTTTCTAGTGGCTCCTGGGAGTTTTTTTAGTTTTGTTGTAATGAGAAGAAATCATAAAATCATAAAAGATATAATGTAAAAAATAGATAAATGAAGCTAATCTAGATTTAGGAAGGACATTCTAAGAGAAGTACATTGTCACTGAAGAAATCACAAAGGCCAATTAATGTTAAAATATGAAGCCTCTATACTTAAAAAAAAATCACAATTAGAGAATAAATAACTACCTGGGGAAGATATTTGCCCAAATGTGTCTAAGTTCAATATCCTTATAGATAGTACAAGTAGATGGATGATTCAACACATATTCATAGATTACTTAGTATGTGCTGAATGCTGTTAGATAGACATCTTCCTACATGGTGAAGCTTACATTTTAGTAGAGAGAGAGAGAGAGAGAGACCAAAAACAAATTACGGTAGTAAATATTAGATGGGAGATAAGTAATACGGAAAAAAATTAGTCAAATAGGTGGGACAAGAAGTGCCAAAGACAGGGAGATGGACGTGGAGTGTTGTGATTTTAAATGAATTAGGAAAAATTCATAAGAAAGTATTTTTTGATGAAAAACTTGGAGGAGGTGAGAAAGCAAGTCAGATTCTATCTGGGAAATGGTTGAGAGGATAGCAAAGCTCAGAATTCCAACAAATGGACAAAGAATTGTGAACAGTTTGTAAAAGAAGAGCAGAAGTTAATGCACATTTTTAAAAATTTCAACTGTAGTCATCTACAAATTCTAGAATATAACAATGACAGATTGCATGCCTGTCTCATTAGCAAAGGATAAAAAGTGAAAGCAATCAATGTTGATAAGGGAATAGTGAAATGAACACAAAGATATTGTCGATGGAAATGTAAACTGATAGTGTCATTTACAGAAGCGGTTTAGCACTATGAATTAAGTCTTAAGAGTTCATATGCTCTGACTCTAATTGTACTTCTAGGAGTCTGGGGAACTATTTAGAAATATGTACAAATATTTCTGTATAAGGGCCTTTGCTTATGCCTCATTTATAATGGTTTAAAAAATCGGCATTGGCTTAATGTTCAATAGGGGAGTGGTTAAACATTATTATTTAGCCACAGAATATTTGGTATCTGTATTTCAGATTATTTATTTGCATGTAACAGAAACAAAACTAGAATTAGCTAAAATGAAAAGGTAAAAGGAAAAGTTACTGCTTCACTGAAGGGAACTGCACAAAGGATAGAGGTGATGCTGGTCTCAGAGATGTCTGATGTAGGATTTGAACACAGTTAGGACTCTTGGACTCATATCTGTGTTCTTTTTTCTATGCCTTCATTTTCTCTGGCTTTGTCTCTCTCAGAAACTGAGGACAAAAAACAAGCTGAGGCTCTCATTTTTTAATGTCTATAACTTAACCAGAAAGAGCCCTGCCTGTTGTAGTTCAGAAAATCACAGAGAATGATTCTAATTGGTCCACCCTGTGTCCCATGCCGGTGACTGGACCAGCACCTTGCCCAGGACAACAGGATACTATGGTCGGCTCAGTCAGAATCATTTCCAGGAAGAAACATGCAATAGTGGGATGGGGAGTTGGATAGATTAAAACAACAGCCACTATAACAGCCATTAAAAAAAATAAATAATCTGGACATGTTTAACCTCATGGGAAACAGTCTTGATAAAGTATTTATTTGAAAAATGAAGATTAAAATGTAATAAGCAATATGATACCCAGTTTGCAGAAGAATAATGTACAAAAACACACATGCGCATGCACCTGTGTACATGAGGTAGTAAGAGACATCATACTGTGATAATGGTTGCTATTTCTAGGTGAGGGGATGAGTGATTTCTGTTTACATCTTTATACTTCATTTTTCTATATTTTCTAAACAGTTAATGAGCACAAATTTATTAGGAATGACATGCAAATAATACAAAATACTTTTTATTGAAAATATCTTTAAAGATAAGTGTGTATAGGTCTGAGTCTTACTGTCTCAGAAAGTCCTGAGAATTTTAAATGTTTTTTACAACATTCTTTCTTTTTGTTCCAAAATACTATAAATAGAAATGGGAAATATAATGGCATTTACAATTCACAGCTGCTAATTTTCAGCATCCAGTGATTTACACTACATCATACCTCATACATCTACATTCTCTCTACAGTTTTCATGTTGCAGAGTAATGTGAGCTGTTTTCTTATTTTCTTTCCACTATAAAATTCCATATTAATGTTTTCACTTTAAGGTCCACATTAACATGGTTCAAGCAGTGAGCTCTGATCCTGTAGATTAAAATTTAATTCCTTTTTCTCTTGTTACCTACTGTGATATTTTCCATGTCAGTTCACCTCTCTGAGCTTCAATTTCCTGATTTTTGCATCAGCCTAGTAAAAAATTTAGTAATTTTAACTAGGATCAATATGTTTGTAATATGTAAAACTTTCAGTGTGTAGGTTAATTTAGAGTGCTACTCTATTGGGAAGGAGGCTAGATAGAGGGTAATGAAAAAGAAAGTTTGCTTTCAGTCATTAATAAGAGGGAAAATGCAGGCTATATAGAGACCCTTCCTCTCACGAGTCACCTGAACATGGCTAAGCTTAGCAGTCATGAGCAGCGGTAGAGAGACCAAGAATTGCCTGTCCAACTTCAGGAACTCATAGGGACAGGTCAGGACACAAAGATTCCTGGCAACCTCTATGTGAGTGGTTACTAAGAGAGGCAGCTGTGGTAGAGAGGCTGGACACAGGTCCTATAACAGGATAGGACACCAGAGAGGTCACATCTGGTATATAGTATCTATTAAGGTTAGCTTTAGGTTCAGAACTTTAGTTTCTTGGCCAAAGGAACTGGCAAAAATAAAGCAGGCCTTAGCCTGATTGGAGCTGTACCTCACAGGACTGGGTTACCCTACGAGTTTTGGAACAGGAAATTGGGCCCATATTGAAGTTTAGTTGGAGGAACAAACATGAAGAGGTGGTCTCATGAGGAGGGTGGGTTAGGTGCTAAGACAAGCATTCTAATTACAGTGTACTAGTGCTAAGCCTCAGTTAGTTGAAGGGTTTAGCTGCTGAGAAAGAAACAACATGATAGAAAAGGTCGGCAATAATCTTATTTGTATTGTGTTTGAAACACATAACCAAGATGTTTAATAACACCAATCTATGGAGAACTTATTCCCCAAGAATAGGTAGAACGTTCTCATGCAGTTTGTTCAATGGGAAAACCATAAAATTTCAGAAATTTTTTCTTATATACCTAGCCATAGTATGCGCATTATTGATAACACAGTGAGAGCTATGGCTAAGATTAAATGGTTTTTGGTTTGATGGAATGTAAGGAACAGAACTAGGTCTAAGCATCCCAGCATTTCCAAAGTATTTAAATGGTGATAAAATCACTGGACTGGGTCACTAAACCTTGCTAACCAGAATTGTGCTTATAGATGGCATTCCTTCATCATTTACAAGTGCCAAGTCTGTATTCAGCACAAAGGCCCTGGTGAAGATGCAGCTCTTGAAGGATGTGGTGGGAAATGACAAGTACCGAATAAACAACAAATACGATGAAACGTACCCGCCTCTCCCTGTGGATGAAGTCATGCAACGGTCAGAGTTTATTATTGGACAGGAGGTGGCATATGACTTACTGGTCAACAACTGTGAGCACTTCGTGACTTTGCTTCGCTATGGAGAAGGAGTTTCAGAGCAGGTGAGTTTTCTTTAGGAGACACAGTAAGTTTTTTCCTTGAGAACACAGTAACTCTTTGCTGTGATAAAGGTCTCAGGCCACAGACAGAAGAAAAAATATGAAAATATGAAACCACTGAAGGACAGAGAAGAAAATTGAGTTGTCCAAGGTCATGTAGCAAGTCTGTGATCAAGCTGAGAATAGAAGGTTGAACATCATGAATTTTGAGCTGGAAGGAACTTGAAGTAGAATGGAGACCACAGCTTTCCATCAGTCTTACTGCCTTTTCTTCTCCAAACTTTCCTCATCACTCCACCATACAGCTGTCTCAATCAATAACCTCAGGTACTAAAGAAAATGACTGAAAAGAATGCTGATTTTGTTGGCTTCATTTGCCACAAACATAGATGGTCATGCTGAGATTCTTTTCCAGTGACCCACAGAGGCCAACTGATAACATGTCTTGGTGGGTTTGTAAAGGTTTTCTATTGCCTTACAATACTAGTTTTCAACAGAATTTTGTGCTTTTAAATAGATCCTTTGATTCGTTGAGCCTTCGGAGACCTTTAACAGATTGACTTCAAAGTATTTTGCAATTTTGGCAATTGTTTCCACTGTCTGATAGTATAGCAGACCCCCAGCTAAGCACATGATTACTTTAGTTGCCCTTTCCCTACTTACTTTTCTACCAATCCAGTTTCATAGTTGATGTTTTAGCCCTAAGATTTAGTAAGGTGATAAAAGAGAATGAATATGTAAAACTATTACAAGAGGAAGTCCTCTTCACCCAAAATACATATAAAAGTGTTAATTTTTAAAATTAAAATAAAAAAATAGCTTTATACCTATTAAACTCCAGGGAGTTGTCACCTATAAAAACTTTAACAGTATGACTAAAAGTTCAAAGAATAACACTATACAATTTCAATATTTTAAGAACTCAAACTTATTCAAGGCTTCCAGTAGCTTAAAATGCTGGATCAATTATATAAACTTCTATTCTAAGAAGTGAGGTTTCATTCTTCTCACAAAAGCTTGGAAAAGTTGGAAATAGAACATAATGAAAGGATGCATTTGTTTTCATTAGAAAATAATATAATTGGAAATTCTTTCTCATTAGGAAGTACATTAACATAATGAATGTTCTATTCACATGGAATGATCAATTGCTTTTGAGCCAGAACACAGAGGACACACACAAATTCCTCTTCACCTTTGCACTGAAAACTAGTGGTGTAGATAGGAAACAGGTTCCATTCCTCATCTTTGTTAATGATAAAGTTGTTCACTACACTCAGCAAATGATTTTTATTTATTTATTTATTGAATTTTTAGAAATGGGGAGGTTTAACAGTCACAGCACACAAATTTCAGTTACACATAAATTAGTTCAGATATAGTGTACAACAAAGTGCAAATTATTAACAATACTGTGTTTGTTGTATACTCAAATTTTGCTAAGATGATATATCTTATATTAAGGGCTTTTACCATGAAAACAGAAAAATCACCCCAAACACAACAAAGACAGAACAAAACAACACAACTAAGTCCAGCAAAGGTAATGGGAGGAAACTTTTGGAGGTGGTGGATGTTTATGGCATTGATTGTGATGATGGCTTCATGGGTGTATACTTCTTTTCAAACATACCTATTTGTATACATTTTGTATGTGGATGTTTATGTATATAGACTTTTTGCATATTAATCATACTTGAATAAGGTAAAAAGTGTCATTAAATAAAAGTGGGTTAAAATCATGTTATTCCTTTGATTCAAACTTGCAATCCATCTCTTTTCACCTTTCATATCCATACTTAAGACCCATGAAAACCAGACTATTCCTTAACCAATAGTAGAGCTTGGCCCTGGCATGTTCTAATGAGAGTGGTGCAGTGACAGCCTTAGGAGCCTCCCTGAGTGATAGCATTCTGCTGTTGTGAGTAGGAACCCAATCTTTACCACTTCGCTAGGAGACCTATTGTGTATTATCTATTTTCTACTCTCTACAAGGAAATTGTTTTAAAATTTCTGGGAAATATTTGAGGTCTCTTAGCATACTGTGTTATGCATTATTCATCCTGATAAAAAGCATGCCTGCAGTGGATATTTTAATTATGTTTGTTTTAGAAATTTTATAGATCTTTGTTAGAAAGATAAAATCTCTATCAGAAACTACAAAACTTGGATTGCTTATTAATATCATTGCTATTAAATAATAGCTAGTATTAATATTATTACTAACCAATGGCTAGTATCAGATTAGTTTTTTTGGGTCTGGTATAGCAGCCTTGAATTTAGAAATGTTTTCTTGGTGAATGGCTATGTAATTCTACAATTTAAAAAGTTAAAGATGCACAAAAATTAGAAGGGTGGAAGGATGTGGTCCTGTCCTCCTTTTTCTTTGTGCTTTTCTGTATTTAAAAAAAAAAACAAATGGCATTTTATAGAGCAGTTTTTAGGATCGCAGCAAAATCAAGCTGAGTTCTTGCCCCTCTTTAAACATACATCCTCCTCCACCATAAGCATCTTATATCATGTTTCTTAAAACTGCCAAACTGTCTTCCAAGGTGGTCATACCATTTTGCATTCCCCTTACCAATGAGTGGGAGTGCCTGTGCCACATTCTTGCCAGCATTTGAAGTTGTCAGTGTTTTGGGTTTAAACTATTTTGATAGGTACGTGGTGGAATCTCATTATTGTTTTAATTTGCAGGTACCTATAATACATATGATAGTTTTTCATATGCTTATTTGCCATCTTCAGATCATCTTTGGTGATGTGTCTCTTGATATCTTTTGCCTATTTTCTAATGGGGTTGTTCAGTTTCCTGTTGAGTTTTAAGAACTCTTTGTGCATTTTGGATAACAGTCCTTTATCAGCTTTTCTCATGCAAATATTTTCTTTCATTCTGTGGCTTATCTCTTCTGTGTTTTCCAAAATTTCCAAAACAATATATTTACTGTTTTAGTCCCAACAAGTTAATAACTCATTATGTCCAGATTTTCAATTCTATATAGGACAGTGGGTCACAATGGGTTAAAATGTGTCTATCTTTGTATAACATGGCTGCATGCTTGAATAAGTCTGGACAAGCCAATAACTGACAACACCCTGCCTGTGCTTCAGTGTACCACTGGAGCCTTCAGGTCTCAGGAAAGAGACATTTGATATACTCTGCAGTCATCTGTAACTCTGCTATGCTGATATCTGTACACAGCCATTCCATATTAGCTGAGGTTTCAACCGCCTTTATTAATGACCCACAGACAGAAGGCCTTCCAAAGATCAAGTATGCAAAGTCAGATTTGGTGGTCTTATAACCCTAAGTGAGCCATGAAATAAAGAGCTCCTGTGAGTGCTTCTTCACCGAGAATATCCTCAGATGTTAAAATCCTGTGCAGGTCAGATCCCATTAGATGTAAATCCAAGGGATTGCCTGGTTACATAGGATTTTGTTATCTGTGATGGCACTTGAAATGAATGAGCATTGGGGGCCTGGGAAACTGCATGTACTGCTGGAAATGACTTTATTGTAATGACATTTGTCCTGAAATCTCAAGGAATTTTGACTTGGGATTTGATTGTCCATCCCCTCCCCAAGCTGCTTACATTTACAAGATTTCTGTAACATCTATGTTTCTAGAAGCTAAAAGATACCTTATCAGTTAGACTTGCATCTCACTGGGTCTACCTGATGCGCAAGGTCCTGTCATTTTCCTAGGGCTGTACCTGTGACACTCATTGTGTTTTCATGTTTTGTCATTGTTTATTCCATTCACCTGTAGCAGACCTTCCTGGGATCCCAGCTTCTGCCTGGAATTATACTAGGTTTGGGCTTGATTTATAATCCTTTGTCCCTGCTGATTATCATCTTGGCCCCCTCTTTGGAATTCTTCCTGTATCCTGCATTTTCCTTCTTTCCCCTCACCCCCATGTGCTTTGTGGGTAACCCTGAGATGCTGTAACTTCTGGTTCTCTCACAAGGAATAATTTAGGTAGTTGATTATTTAAACATTATAAGTAAGATAAACAATCAAAAAGCACAGCTAAAATTATAAACTAAAGTAGGGTTTGTCAGGACTCAGGACAAGTTGTTTGGTGGTACTATTCTCCCTAGCAACTAGAAGTTGAAGCAAAGACAGGGAGTCCTGATTATAGGCCTTGTTCCTGCATACTCCAAGATTGGGTAATAGTGGGAATACATGCTTCAAATACTTGGAGCAAGTATTTCTACTCTGTGCCTCCTTTCTGGCCCCAGCCCTTCCCTGTTATTTCCAACAGGGAAGCAGCATTGAGGAAGGCAGTATTGCTTTGCAGTAGTCTGTGGGCAGCAGGCTCATGGTGGAACCCTGGTGGTTAGACAGAAGGCATAGGCAAATGTGACCTGGGTCAGGTTTCCAGCTGTTGGACTACTCCCCAGTCATTTGAGAAAAATGTTTTGCCTGTTCCTTACATCCCAGAGAACAAATGCTGTTTTCAGAACACCTGATGACTCTGAAGTGTGTGAATGTGACCTTTGGGTCATAAAATTGCACTCAAACCCATGTGGATGGAGGGCAATATCCATTGAGTGCCATTAAAACCATGAATATTCATTATATCCCTCATCATGATGATGATTAATACCATTAAAGCTATAAATGTCTGAACTCCTTTGTGGACAATTGAACTTGACAGTGGTTTATTTTATTTTGTCTATATGAGAAATTAATTTGACATGATAGTTAACATCAGTATTGACTTTTCTTGACGTCTGTTTACCAGAATAGAAATTATATCTACCAAGTAAGAGCTTATAGGTATTTAGGTTAGATCACATTCCTATGTTATTGGTAGACATTCTTCAGTCAGAGAAGCATGCACACACACATACACTGTGCTCACCCTGATACAGACTCCCTCAAACTAGTGAATGTTCAGGGGTTACAGGCTGCCAGAGTGAGAGTATGGGTTCCAGACGACTCAACCTATCTCTCAGTGTCTTGGTGGTATGACCTTGGGAAAATCACTTACAAGCTCCCAAGTTTTAGAAAACAGGAATAGTGCTACCTCTCTCATTACTGTACTACAGTGATTAGTAGGACTGGGAACATAATGAGTCTATATACTGTCAAGTGCTTAAAAAATATGAAGGATGCATATCAATGTGTATTTAGATCTTTGCATAATTAAAGATTATAATGTTATTCATCTTCAAACAGAATTTTGACATTGAACTTTCAAAATATTCATTGTACATTAAAACAGGTATTCAGTTTAGGGAACAAACTAAAGCTTCATTTAAGACACAAAAATGTCTGTAGAATAAGATGTGTTTTTTGTCTCTTGTTTTTTTTTTTTTAGGCCAACCGAGCAGTAAGTACCTTTGGATTGGTGACAGCTGCTGTTGGTGCCTTCTCATTCCTGGGCTTGTTTCCAAGAAGACAAAGAACAAAATACTGTTAACAATTTATTGAAGAGATATTGGAACTGAAGGAGTTTGGGAAGAGGAAAATAAAAAAACCTGGAATGAATATTTATTTTCAATTCATCATTATTGTTCCAAATTCTGATGATGGATAGCAGGCTCTTTAATAAATTGCTTACTGATATTATCTTATCATTGAGCCAAGGAAATTTTTTTCCCTACTAGCATAGATTTGCTGTGGCAGCTGGAACAAAAAGCAGTAGCCTCTGAGTGAGCCAGCAGAGGATCTTAATAAAATCACATTACTTTTTATCTTCTACTATAAATATTGTTTTCCATTTCCCTAAGGGTGTCTATTTTGCCAGAGGGATGGAGAACCATTTCCAGAGGGAAAGGAAAGTTAAGAACCCCAAATTGTTAGGGTTGACATCTTAATTCATATTCCTTTTCTTGTGAGAAAAGAAACTGGGAAATTCAGTGTTTGGTTTGGCAGCTTGAGGACTTGTGAGTGACAAGCCATTTGAGGGTGTGCTTCCAACTCCCCACACTCTGTCAGTGTGGGTGGAAAGAGCACGGGAGGAGCTCTTCACTCCCAAACTTCAGATCCAGCAATTTTCCTGGAATTCACTTGCTTGTCAGGAGCACATGACAAGCCATGAGTGGCATGGGCTGTTATTTCTACAGTTACGTTGTTCCCTCTGGATATTAAATGTTTCATGGGTTTGACATTTTAACCTTGGCAAGAAATCATTGAACGTTGGTTTAAAGTGCATGTTTAGAAAACAATATCCCATACCACTTTTTAAGGTTTTAACTAGAAGCCAAGGAGTGTCATGATTTTATTCTTACATTTTATTGGTTAGATGTTGAATTTAAAAATCTGTTTTTTAATTCCATTTCAGTAGACTTCTTCATAATCCCCGGTGATGAAAGGTGGGGCACAGGCCTCTCTAAGATGATAGTGGCCGCTATTACTTACTCCATAAACCACATTACCAGGCAATGGCATCCTCCTTGCACCATCCTGAAAAGCATGGCATTAAATAATGGAAACAGTGAATATGGAGACAGAATATGATGAACTAGAATATGGTAGATAAAGTAACTAGACAGAAGATAGTGAAAGTCTTGGACCTGTTACACTGATTTAGATGTTACCTCATATCCAGAAGTACTGTACAAGCTAATCACAAACTGTACAATAGCAGGGATCATGCACTGCAGTCCTGCCCAGCAGAGATTTTATCCCTCTTCCCTCCTTTTTCTTCAACTAACCCTTTTTCTCTCATGGCACTGGCTCTGTCTCCAGACAACCCCCAAACTCTCTCCCTTCACTAGTCATCTGAGGAGGTATGTGTGTCTTCCACCAGGTACCAGGATCCAAAATCCAAAATTACGCTTCCTGTTTTTTGCATGGAAGTGGTGTTGGGGATTGAACCAGAACCTCATATATGCTAGGCAAGCGCTTTATCATTGATCTATACCCACAGCTCTTATTTTATTTTGACAGTGTCTCACTAAGTTGCTCAGGCTGACCTTGAACTTGTGATCCTCCTGCCTCAGCTTCCCCAGTAGCTGGGATTACAGGTGTGTGCCACCATGCCAAGTCCTTTAATTTTTAGTCTAGATTCAGGGTCTTGTTCCATTATGCCCCCTGCTCCCAAGAAATAGTCAATGAATGAGCAGCTTTCTAGAGTTGTTGAATTAAGGTGAGACTGGCAGCAGCTTGTTATCTTTCCCCAGGTGTGGGTCCTTTCCATTTAAGGCAGTCCACAGAGGGCCAATCTTAATCCAAGGGAGGGGATCTGGCTTTGGCAGAATTACAACTTTGAGGCGGGGAGTGGAGTTAACTTCCTGAGGGCCAAAGTCAAATCTTTCTAGAGCACCCTGGAGGTTTCTGCTCTAGAAGACAGTCATAGCTGTGCAGGATAAAGCCACAAATGCACTTTTGAATTCATGGAATTCATTTTCACATTGGTAACATTGGAGGTGTCAGTGTTCTTTCCCCTTAGAAGTGAGCTCAAGAGTTAATCATGGGTTCCCCATAAAAATGGACCTTCTTGGGGACAGGCTGCCCCAGGCTACCCAGTTTATTTTCCTGCAGGTCATTGAGGCCATCATTTGCTGTGTCATTATGTTCATTGTGCTTTCATCAAACTTTTTTTCCCCAACACGATTAAACCTTCCTGTGAACATATTTTTGGCAGTCAGTCATGGAGTTCAACTTTATCATGTTCCAAAAAAGAAATGTGAAATAAGGATCATCACCTACCAGATAAATCTACCACTAGTAGATTTTTAGTAAAACTGAAAAAAGAAAAAAAATCCAGACTGTACTTGTATTGAAGCAGTGCCGGGGTCCAGCCCTAGCACAAAGGGTCGTGGTGCTCTCTGGTGATTGGGATGGCGTCGGCGAGGTGGAGAACAAGGCAACACAGACTCAGTGATCTGAGGCTAAGTTGTGTTCTAACTTTATTTTTTCCACACACCATTTTTATATGTTAGCTTCTAGCATGAGTACAATATCTTGAGGCCACACAAAAGGAAACTGACGCAAATTACAAGACAACAGGCAAAACATTTTAGCAGATTAAATATTATCAACTCTTCATAATATTTTTAAGTATTCTTCTATATAATCTTTTACTGGTAACATCGTGCACTGAAGTCATTTCTATGAACAACATATAAGCTTACACTATGTGGTTAATAATTAGTTCAATAGGAACAATAGCTCTTGCTAGATTACACCTCCTGCTTTTGCCCAATAAGCATTAGCCTGTCCTGCCCAAGAAAGCTGTTCAGAGCAACTAAGCAAACACCAGCATTTTACCTGTTTTAAATATTTTAAAAAGGGGAGATGAGCCTTCCATGTACATTTTTCATTATAATATACTTGATGCCAACCAAGGTATATACTGCCAGTGGGAGATAAAGGGGGTCTAAATGTAAGGGACCAGAAGCTGGTTTCCTAGGAGGATACCATAGTTCTCCATTAACCAAGTAAGCATTACCAAATGATGTCTGAATTGTTGGGACTATTTTTCTAGCCTTAACAACTTTGTTTGTGACTAGTTTGCCTGGAGTTAAAGTGGGAACAACGTATTTTTCTGCCCTAGGTCATCTAGAAGTGTCACCATCCACAGTGACATTTAGCATAAGTTGCTGGAAGTGAGCATAGCATTCTTTCCTAGTTATACTTTTATCACCGCAGAACAAGGGCCTTTCTTGGTTATATCCAGTATGATAAGCTGTTTGATTCTTGTGTTCTAAATCCCCTAAGACCCTAAAATTCCCCAAAATCCAATATAATATTATTCCCAAGCATAGGCAAATTAAACAAGATAACAGGAAACAGTGGCCCCAATTCCCAGGAAGATGAGACCTTGCAAACATCTTTGTAACTCAGTGGAATCCTTGTCAAGCACTGAGGGGAATTGAAGAGGGCGCAGCAAAGCAGGATTAAAAAAAAAAAAATGTTTATGCTACCTAAATGTCATACAGTATCAATTGAATCTTTTCATTCTAAAAGTCAAATTACTGAATACAGATGTCAACTCAAGAAACCTGAGCTACCCTATATGTAGGTTAACATTACATTTCCTAATCATAAGCTAAAATCTCTTTTTTCAAAAAATCTTTGTATGTTGTTAGGCACTAAATTAGAACATTTTGAAAATGATCTCTCTCCAAAGAGCTGTGAATGGGAGAAAAGAAAAAACAAAATATTGAGAGTTTATTTTTAAGTAAGAGGGTTTATTTGTGCTACTGGTTTGAGTAACATAGTTTATAATGTTATTTACAAGAGCATATTGCTAAAATGTTGACAAAATTTGTCAGTCCTAAAGATTGTAGATTGTAAACTCAAGGCTATTTAGTCCATATGCCATGATATTAGTCACACATTTGACAATTAAATGATGGAACTGGTTTTAGTTAATCAGCAGTTAGCTTTAAATTCTAAGGAAAACCTAGTAGGTAATTTCAAACATTCACCAGAAATAAATTTCCTCCTTTGAAGTGTGTGTGTATGTGTGTATACATATGCATATATAGATAGTGTGAAGGATATGCTTGTAAAGGATGTACCCTTCTTGTGGTCTTTCATGTACATTTGGAATGATTCAGATAATTAAAAGATGAAGGAGAGCATAAGATCATCTGGCAGTCTGAGGATTGTCATGGATCCCTTCCTTAGGGTTGTTTATAAGACAAGAGAGATTGAATTTGGCCTGTTTTTTGACTTAGAACGTGAAGTTTGGGTGTGTCAGTATACAGAGTAAATCAAGGCACCAGGCTTTTTGAGGTGAAAAGTGCATTTTAATTGTTCATTTCATTACCTTTGAGATCTACCATGGACCTCCTAGCTCACTACTTTGGGAATTACCAAACTTTGGTGGAGTTTGCTTAGGTATTAGCTATGCCTATGCTAAGATTATACACAATTAACACAAATCTCTGCCATTTTCCACTTCTACACAACTTACTATGTAGTTAGGGTTGAATTTTCCGAAGTAAATGTTAAGACTTATTTCTATTAATACCATACAATGAAACAAAAAGGAAGAATTTAGTTATCTTGTAAAAAGATATGTACATATATGTTCTTTACAAATAAATGAATGTAAAATTTAAAGAAACTTGTGATAATTAATATATTGGTAAAACTTTCAAAGACCAAATGTTTCCTTGGTTTTTCTTTCTTCTATTGGTGTTCATACTTCTAATTTCATTATCCTAAGAGCTGTGCATTTAAACAATACAATATGAATAAAGCATATTAAAATGATAATCCAAGAAATGCATTTTTTCTCCCAATAGGAAAGGATATAATCAAAATAGGTAAGTTCCAGGTCCTTTATTGCAAGGCTAAATGCATTGAGAAAAGTGTTTTGAATGCTTGGTTGGAAAGAAAAAAGATAAGAGGACCCTCTTCACCTTCCACAATGTTTTAGTTTGGAGGCAGGTGATGCTGCTCAACATGTACAAAAATTCCAATTACAGTCTGGTCCAAAAATGCTGTTCCTTGATTTGGTCCCCCGATTTGAGTTTTTCTTTTGAGACCAGTTCATGGTTTTCATAGCCTTTGTTGATGTAGAATCCATTTTTACCGTCACCTGCATAATCAGTTCTGTTTGTGGGGGGCCAGGTAGAGTCTTCTGCTAACTTTTTTTGCCAGATCCTATATTGACTTTTAGAGTGGAATCCAAATTCCTTCTTGATCAACAGCCAGAACTCTCGATTTTGAAGGATGGCATCCTGGAAAATTAGGTGGGAAAAACAGTCAAATCATTTTGCAGTCTCCCTGCAGCCAGGCAGCTCACTGCCACTGGTCCCAGGCTTCCCCTGGGTTGTGCTCCTGGCAGCAGCTGCTGCTTTTCCTCCCTGAGGTTCCCTCATTCTTTCCTTAAGAAGTAAGTGGTTGCTTCTGTTCACAGATACCTGCCAAAAGCTTATGGCCTTTCACCTCTCCGGATTTCCTGGTTAAATCCTGACTCAGAATTCTTTTACTGCAAGACTGAAATGATAACCATATAAAGAAAAGAAAAAACCCTAGTAATCCTGCTACTTACTACCAGCCACACACAGGGTACCAAACAAATGCATGGTGAAGGAATGAATAAGCTTTAGCAATCAAATGGTTTTTTGTTTTCCATTTCTTAAGTTCCCTTCTCTCAAGAGAAATGCAAATCAAAACCACCTTAAGATTTCATCTTACCCCAATTAGAATGTCTTTTATTAAGAACACAGGCAACAACAGGTGTTGGCGAGGATGTGGGGAAAAGGGTACACTCATACATTGCTGGTGGGAGTGCAAGTTGGTGCAGCCACTCTGGAAAGCAGTGTGGAGATTCCTTAGAAAACTTGGAATGGATCCACCATTTGACCCTGCTATCCCACTCCTTGGCCTATACCCAAAGGACTTAAAATCAGATTACTACAGTGATGCAGCCACATCAATGTTCATAGCTGCTCAATTCACAATAGCTAGATTATGGAATCAACCTAGATGCCCTTCAGTAGATGAATGGCTAAAGAAACTGTGGTATATATACACAATGGAATATTACTCAGCCATAAAGAAGAATAAAATTATGGCATTTGTAGGTAAATGGATGATGTTGGAGACTGTTATGCTAAGTGAGATCAACCAATCCCAAAAATCCAAAAGCCGAATGGTCTCTCTGATGAATGATGATGCATAATGCGGGGGGGAAGGGTGGCAAGAATGGAGGAAGGATAGATAGCATAGAGGGAAGGGAGGGGTGGGGGCGGGGTGGGGGGTAAAAATAATAACAGAATGTGTGACAGATACCATTGCCCTGTGTACATGCATGAATGCACAGATGGTGTGACTCTACTTTGTGTACAGCCAGTGAAACAATAGCTGTACTCCATTTGTGTTCAATGAATCAATAAGTAAATAAAAAAAAAAAGTTCCCTTCTCTCTTTGTTCTCATGTTTGTGCAATTTTTTTACACATTTATAATAATAAAATTGATCCAATTTTGTATTCCACTGTTAATACTGGACTTAATGTCATGAAATTTTAGGGTAGCAACAGTCTTTTAAAAGTTTTTGTTTAATTGTAGTAAGAATTCAGCTACAGTCTTAATCATCTTTAATGACTATATAGCATTTCTTCAAACTGCTGAATAGCTATTTAAATACTTAACAATGCTTGAATCCTATATTTTGCCACTATAGATACACTGTGATGAATATCTTTATACATGTAGGGTTTTTTGTCTGCCGTTTTTGTTTACTTTTTAAAAAAATTTATTTTATAAGCTCTTCTTAGTTATACATAACAGTAGAATCCATTTGATAAAATTATAGTGATATATGATATATTTTTTTCTAATTAGGACCCCATTCTTGTGGGTAAAATATAATATCAAAAATGGAATTTCTGAATTAAAGAATATGAAAAAATTTTACACAAGATATTATATGTTTATAGGTATATAAAATATATAAATAATGTAATAGCTATAATATGTATATATTATATGTATATAATATATATTTTACAGTTTTGTTGATTCCTTTTCCCAAGAGTCTTGCTTACATTACATGACTCTTTATTTTTCTAACCCTCCCTTTGAAAAGCAGCACCTGAGCTTCACACTGTGTGGGTGAAGTCAGATAGTGACACCAAGTAGAAGACCAATGTGAGAGGGGACGACCTTCAAGGGTGGGGATTGACAAGAACAAGGGTGGCTTCCCATCTCTCTTCCCATCAGGGAAGCCCTGCTGAACACAGGTGTTCCCTCTAAAAGATTCTATTGAATTTTAGCAATGCAAGTTCACCTCGTCTCAGCTCTCCTAGATTATTAATAATATTAGAAAAGTACAATACATTGCTTTCATGTGAGGCAAAATTAGAGTTCACTTGATGTTTTCCTTTCTATGCAGAAAATACTAGCAGGCTTCAGAGAATTTTAAATCACTCTAGGGAATTTTCTCCACAGAGAACATGTATTTTAAAAAAATTAATAACTACTGTTTGGGGAGACCAAAGTAGTTAGTAAAAAATGAGCATCTGTTGAGAATAAGACCCTTTATTTGTTTATCTCTCCAGAAAAATAATAAGAGCCATACAGAAATTACCTCTACAAAGAAGGCAATGCAGAACTGGGTAAGAGCTGCTACCAAAATCGAGACTCTCCACGATGTTATGGTTGGGATGAACTGTTGCAAAAGAAATACCACCATTATGCAATGCATTGCTTATGTTACACTTTAAAAATACACATATCAATTATTTTATTTAGTTTATGTATTTGTCATAGTTCTCTGAGCTTGGGGGGGGGGGGGGGATTTCCTTCTCCACTTTATAGATGAGAAAACTGGAGAGAGTGTCTTACCCAAGCACTGAATGAAAGTCAATAAGTAAGAAGCAGAGCCAGAGACCAAATGAGAAATGATGGACTCCTTTTGGCCTCTGCTCCCTCCATGGATGACAGTGTCTATCGGGTAAGTATGCCCTGGGTAGCAGATGGGAGAAAGAACAAACACTTTGGAGCCTATGTGTCTCCATTTTTATCTTCTGAAAAATAGGGAAGAGGGTGTAAGATCAACTCCTTTATCTACTAATTGCTTTCCAATTTTCTTCTAATTCAAAGCAAAATCCACTTGGAATTCATTTTTTTCAGTAAAATTGACACATGGATCAAATCTGGGAGGGGGGGGGACAGAGACACAGGTTTATTTTGACAAAGTACATGTGTTTTTAACAAGTGCTCCTGGATCCAAATTTAATGGCTTTATGAAAGTCTAAACCACCCCACTTTAAAGATAAAAATATATGCATCAATCAACAATGCTTATTTAATAGACAAAAAGAACCACAGTTTCCATGGTTGTAGTGAAAGAATAAGACAGCCCCATTTTTGAGTAGAATTTGGATGGATAATGTGTGTGGGATTGACCTTGATGTCCATAATCACAGCCCCCCATAGTGTCTAAATGCTTGCCTTTAATTCTCATCCCTATCTTGATATGGTTTATTTCAAGGTACTACTTGGTCATTTTTCCCCCAAGTGGAGACAGCCTTTATAAGGGTTGTGAAATACTACATATTAGGTAGAAGGGTTGTTTGAGGAAGGTAGATCAGATCCTAGTGGAGAATCTAGCCCATTAGGATCTCAGTGCTGTACTACCCTGATCCATAAGAGCTCTTCTCCAACCCTTAATCCAGAAGGCACTCAGTTTGGAATTACTTATACCATGGTCTTCCCTCCTAGCTTTGAAACTACTTGAGGGCAGTGGCCACATCTTAGTTATCTTTGTAAACCTTGCACCAGGCATACTGTGGAGCTCCGCGATGTTTGGTGAATGAATGAATGAATTGAGTGGTCTGAGCTTTCATTTCCTAGCTGCTTCTTCCTCCACAGCTTCTCTGATCTCACATAGAGCCTCTCTAACTGGTCTGTCTTAAATGCCCTCCAGAAAATCATCAATGACTCCCTGTTGGTCTTCGCATAAGGCCCAAACTTCACTGGCTACCTTGTCCAGCCAAGTCTTCCTTTAGTCTTCGTTCTTTTCCCTCATAGCCCACAGCACACTGCTTCCCTTTTGGCAAATCTTCTAGCTCCTTTGTGAAGCAAGACTTGCTTTTAATATTTATCCTTGCCATCCTACATTCTTTGCATTTCCAAGACACAAGAAGCATTTTCAACTCCCTCTGCTTATGCCTAGAATGCTCTCCTGGTTGGAAACAGCCCTGTCTTCAACCTAGCTAAAATTCTGGATCCCACCAACCTGCATTCCCTGCATGAAGCTTCCTTGACAATTGCAACCCAAAGTGGGTGCTCCTCCCAGTGTTCTTCCCAGTTCTACCTTTAGACTCTCTTCAAGCAAGGATGGCACCAGATGGCCCTCTCATCACCTCACTGACATGTGGCTCATCTTTCACAACCAAACTATAGCCTGAAAGTTAGGAACCGATCCTTCTCTTTCTTTAATATCTCTCACTGTAATGGGTCCACGAATGGGTTTCATAACATCTTTATGAGTTTAATTTTAACCCAGTATATCCTGGATCAAATGATGTTCACTGATATAAAACTCCAAATAGTCAATGTATGACAGAACAAACATGTCAACTTTTTCTTTATCCTCACAATTACATTATAAAAGATTTCTATTAGGTGTTTAAAAACATTAAAGTTGGAGCATTATTGTATTATCACATTAATTTTGTTGTATTGGTATAACATACAGAATAAAGTATTCAAACATAACATTTCAGGAATGAAAAGGATAAATGTGCCCAAATGATAGTACAAATAATATGAAAACATGTGAGATACAGAAATGCTATTTGTCTAAATATAAATAGTGTCACAACATTTAGTGATTGGAAAGAATATGGTAATAACTGAGCTGCAAATTACAATGTAAATATGTTCCATGGCACACATGAATCATGTCAGATATGCAAATAAATGGCACTTACCTCCATTCCACGGTAAATGTCTTGAAAATCAGAAAACAGAATGAAAATCGTGAGGCCCAAGGCAGATATCAGCAAAAATGAAAATATATCTGAAGAAACACCAAACATTATTTTTAGATGCTCAAAGAATGTTTCATATAATTTGGCACACATTGCAGAATCAATTATCTCTGTTGGGCAAACACTGGATACATCCTCAGATGTTTTGATATATGCTCATATGTTTTAAAATATGTTCAATGCTTACACGATAAAGGTGGTATCTTAAAATCTTTCCTTATGAGTCTGAGAGTAGAAGGATGTTCATTAAGTGTGCTATAGGAACCCCTGTAAGGGAGTCGCCTCAACTGTGGATTCCTGGAGGCTGGGACATCCTCCTATGACCATCTGAATGGCCTCCAGAGAGGCCCTGGTGCACCTTTCCAGTGAGTCCTGCACATGTGGAATGAACAGTCAGGCCTCCTGGCAGCATCTGCCTCTTCACGGCCAGGAGAATAAAGTATAAGAATCTGTGTTCAGTGTTCAAGGCCTTTCCAATTTGGTCCCATCAGCCTCTCCAAACTGATCTCCGACTGCTCTCTTTAGGTGCAACAGGAAGGTGAAACCACAGTTCCCTGCACAGAGTCCCAGTTCTCCAGCTCCTCTGCCTTTGCTCATAAAATCCCCTGTGTAGGCAAAATTCTTCCTGTCTTGGCATATTCCATTTTTTTCCCACCTAATGATCCCAGTTTAACTGGCACTTTCCTTTCAAAGGCTCCCTAATCCTCCCTTATGAAGTTTATTTCATATAGTACATATCATACTCTGCCGAATCTTAATTAATCTAATCTATTAGGCTGTGATCACTTGAAAGAAATTTTCCATGTGGGGGCCAGGGACTTTGATTTGAAAAAATAAGTGAAAAATGACCACATACATCTGCTGAATTCCTTCTTCCAACCTGCCCAAATTTACTTTGTCTTCCCCAGATGAACCATTTCCAAGTCATTGTTCTTATCCCCTCAAGCCCACCACCTCCTGTCTGTCAGAGCTTTTAGCACATCACTTCATTAATAGTGCCTTAGAAATGTCTCTGATAGGAATATCATCTTTAGACCCAAACAGTGGAACTTAATTGGTGTACTCATGATATAAATGATTCTTATAATCCTCACAAGTTAAAAAACAAACACCAACCATCAGGGTTTCCCTTGAATTCTCCCAATGCCATTGATTCCAGTGCTGATGGCTTACCGCACAACTGCAGTACACCAACTGAAGATCTGAGGCAAGTGCTCCTCTACAGGGGGCCCTACTTTTGAAGCCACCAGAGTTCTGCCTTCACCCTTGCACACCTACACCCGCCTCAGGGCTTATCCATGCCTCACTTCTTGCATATGACTTGGGGTCGGACCTCTCAGAAGAAAGTCCAGGGTTGTTCCAGGGGAGTGTGAGGCAGGGAGGAGAAAAATGGGAATTGCATCTCCCCAAATAAAACAATCTGACCATGGTCATGGTGATAAGAAGATCCCAGGAGATGGCTAGATGACTCTTACATACACTTCATTGTTTTGTAGGGCCAGGAACTCAGAATCTGGCAAGAGAAGGATGCCTCAAAAAGGCCTGGTCCTCACTAGCAACTCAGCTGAGTGCTATGGGCATCACTCTCCTCAGACTAGTGACCTGTAAAGAAGAACCACTTCTTTACTTCAGCCTTGGATGCAAAATGCACTGAAGAATTGAATTGAATTGAATTTTTGTCCTCTTTGGTTAGTTGCTGTTGATAAGGAAACCTGAAGGAGACTGGTTCTGTGAATGCAGGTAGTCTGGGCAGATAAGTCCTGAACAAGACATTAGAGTTTCTTTTCAAACAAGGAAAGGGTTAGTGGAAATTCACACATTTCCATAAAATATTACATCAGTGCTTTTCTGTATCTTGTCATTACAGAATTGAGCTTCTGTTAAAGGTTTACAAGGGCAAAGATTTTTCTGTTATCTGAAAATAAAATTGCTTGTATGCTGTATCTTACTAACTCCAAGGAGTTTTGATCTATAACCTTCAGATTATGATTTGAAAGATTATGTTTGTTAGAACATTTACTTATAAAATTTTTTTCCTTTAGAATTACGATGTTTGTCATAGGATTTCAGTTTCCCTTTAAGCTGAAGTCACTATGATATAACTAATCTGGCTCTAGTTTACTCAAATTGTATAAAAGTACATTGTAGCTACTACTAAAGTACTAACTAGTGAATATATTCTCCTTGTAAAATACATTTCCAATTCAAAATGAGGACTTTAAGAAATTAACTTTAAAATATAGAGCAGAATCTTAATTTGTTGTGACAAAAATCAAGGGTGCTTTCAAACATTATATCAAAATTTGAAAAATCATAGGAAATTCAGGAACAAATTTATAGAAAATGTAAAATTAGAGGAAGATCTTAGCATTTCTTCAAATCCTTTAACAATATATCTGTACTAAAGATTGTAAAATAGGGGCAAGAACATAGAGAATTTGAATAATATGATGACTGAAATTGGTTTAATATAATAACAGTACATTTCTAACTCAGAAATCAGAGCCTACTCTTGCACTATCTGTGACTTGCTTAGAAAATTAAAGTTTAGAGCTTATGCCATGCGATGTATGAAACTGCCAAAGATTGTCAGTAATGACAATAATTTAGATATTACTGACAAAATTTAAATGAAAAATCCCTCCCAATGTGTAAATAAAGAAACTTCTAAAAATTTGTTGACTCATAAAGGAGATCAACATGTATTAAGAAGAGTAGTAGCTGGAGAAAGAAAACAAAATCCCTCTTAACAACTAAAAGTCACTATTCTGAAACCCACTGGGCCAGAGAGGAAAGTAGGACTTAACAAGAGACACAAAGAAACACAAAGAAAGTAACCCAAACTGTGATTATTAGCCCTGAAAACTTTTCTAACTTTACAAGAGTGAAAGAAATAACAGAAATTGTAAAATCATCTCAAACACACACACACACACACACACACACACACACACACCAAAGAAAGGAAAAGAGGGAAAAGCAAACCTTCATAATTTAGAAAACAGAAAACACACCATATTAAATCTGAGAGTTGGGCCTTTAAAAAGAACCAGCAAAAAACACATTTCAGGTGAAAATGGAAAATAGCACATTGGAATAAAATTAAGATGAGGAAATATTAAGAGTTGCAGAAAGCATTTAAAACTAAGAAAATGCCACTCAAAATTATATGCCAAGATTTAGTAATAGAAAGGAAATTGCATTATGTGGACAAAATATATGTTATTTTTTTTAAAGTTTTAAAAGAGATAATCTAAATGAATCCTTAAAAATTATTTCAAAGGAAGAGTGTAGAATCAGATGAGTTTTACCAGTGATTTCTTGCAAATAGGCAAGGAAAGGGTCATTCCTACACACAAAAAATTTTATAGAGGAAAGAAAAAAGTTCCAAATCTATTACCTCAACCTAACAAAACTGTACACAAAAACCTTTAGAATATCACTTGAAATGTAGATTTTTAAAAAACTGTAAAATTCAACTGAGTAAATGTATAATCCATGACAAATGAGGAGGATTTGCTCAAGAAGACAATTTAATAATAATATTATTAAGATAATACATTATAGCAATAGGTAAAAAGAAAAATCATCTAGTAGATCATGGGATGGCATCTATGAAAGATATCTCCTGTTTTTGATTAAAAAATACTATTGATTAACTGTAAAAGAGGGCATTTTCTTTCCATGAGGTAAGCTACCTTGCACCAGTATTCATATTCATTTCATATTTATGAAAGAAAACTATTAGAACTATTGAGGGGCAGAGGTCTCCTCTACCCTGCTATTATTTAAGATTGTCCTAGAAGTTCTAGACTATACACTAAGATAGAAAATAGGGACATGCTTTCTAGCTATGGGAAATGAAGAAGGAATATTATGGCTGGCAATTATTAGTACCTGTCTTTCTAGAGCACTTAGGACTCAGGGGTTTTTAACAAAGTTGAGAAAAGGTCCTGGATACACAACAAATGTAAATGACACAAAATACCCTTCTCATGAAAAGTGATAACCAGTTGGACCAATATATGGGAAAATGTCATTCACAAAATAAACAAAAATATAAAACACATAGATTAGTTTGTTAAAGATGGAGAATCTATAACAGAGAAAACTGCACATGTTTAGTAGGAGACATAAAAGAAAGCATGAATGAGTGGGAGACATAACCATACTCCTAAAGGAAAGGCTAAGTTGCATAAACTTATAAAATGTTCCCAAAGGGGACATTTAAAGGTCTGATGATTTATTCTACAGATTTTGTGGAAGAAAAAACACAGGAAAGAAAAGTAAGAAATTCTGGAAAATGAAAAGAAATGAGGCTACACTTATCTTTCTACTTATTAAATAAATCCTATAAAATTATAATTTTTAAAGTATAGTGACTGATCAAAAATAGGCTGGTTGGCATATCAGTGAAACTGAAAAGACAGTCTGGAGTAAATTACATACATACATATAAATTATATAAGTGTAATATATAAATTTATGTAATATAAATTATAAGAAAATCAAAAATACATGTGGACAGACATCAGGCGCAGCCCAGTGCGCAGACAGCTGAGAGTTCCCCACTTGGGGCCTAGGCCCAGAGCGCTCTCGTGGGTCCTCCACGGGGGCCGCTGGCACAGCCTGGAGGCGAGAGTCTTCAGGGTGGGAAGTGGGCACTGAGGAGAGGACACTTGGGTCATCCTCTCCCAGGGACCCAGTCCAGAGGCCTGCATTCAGCTCAGCCAAGTAACGTGAGAATTCCAGGTCCGGGGAGGCAGACACAGAGACAGACACCAGGCTCAGCCCAGTGCAGACGGCTGAGAGTTCCCCACTCGGGGCCTAGGCCCAGAGCGCTTCTATGAGACCTCTGAGGGGGCAGCAGGCACAGTGTAGAAGCAGGAGCCTTCAGCGTGGGGGAAGCGAGTACCAAGTGCACACATGAGGCTCCCACGCTGGGAGGCCTAGCCCAGGGGCCAAGTCTTACTCCAGCCTGGCTTGGCCCACAGTCTAGTGCTACTGGAGTCTAGGAGGTGAGAAATTGGAAACCTGTAGGGATGCCACTTGTTTTAAGGGGTGAAGCTGCTATACCTCAGATTCTCACTGATAGAAGGGAAGATACATGAACAACATGAGAAGAAAGAGGAAGAAAGTGTCTCAAACAAACCTAGAAACTTCATCAACAGAATCCAGTGATAACATGGTAGAAGAAATGTCAGAAAGGGAGTTCAGAATGTACATAATTAAAATGATCAGAGAAGCAAACGGTGAGATGAGAGAGAAAATGCAGGAAATGAATGATCCCATCAATCAACAGTTTAAACAACAGATGCAGAAAGCAGAAGATCATTTCAATAAAGAGATAGAGATGTTGAAAACAAACAAACAGAAATCCTTTAAATGAAGGAAACAATAAACCAAATTAAAAACTCAATAGACAGCATGACCAGAAGGCTAGATCACCTGGAGGATAGAACATCAGACATTGAAGACAAAATATTTAATCTTGAAAACAAAGTTGACCAAACAGAGAAGATGGTAAGAATTCATGAACAAAACCTACAAGAATTTTGGGATATCATGAAAAGACCAAATTTAAGAATTATTGGGATTGAGAAAGGCACAGAGATACAAACCAAAGGAATGAATAATCTATTCAATGAAATAATGTCAGAAAATTTCCCACATCTGAAGAATGAAATGGAAAATCAAATACAAGAGGCTTACAGGACACCAAATGTACAAAACTACAACAGGTAGTATTGGCATATTATAATGAAAGTACCTAACATACAAAATAAAGATAGAATTTTAAAGACTGGGAGAGAAAAAAAATCAGATTACATTCAGGAAGAAACCAATATGGTTATCAGCAGATTTCTCAAAACAGACCCTAAAAGCAAGAAGGGCCTGGAATAATGTATTCCAAGCCGTGAAAGAAAATGGATGCCAACCAAGAATCTTATACTCAGCAAAACTCACCTTCAGATTTGAAGATGAAATAAAATCCTTCCATGATAAACAAAAGCTAAAAGAATTTATAAATAGAAAGCCAGTACTACAAAACATTCTCAGCAAAATATTCCATGAGGAAGAAATGAAGATCAACAATGTAAACCAGCATAGAGAGGAAATACCCTACAGGAATAGCCAAATAAAGGAGAAGCCAAGTCAAGTTAAAAGCCAAAAATAAGACATAATGATTGGGAATACAAATCATATCTCAAAAATAACCCTGAATGTTAATGGCCTGACCCATCAATCAAAAGACATAGACTGGCAGATTGGATTAAAAAGAAAGACCCAACAACATGCTGCCTCCAAGAGACGCATCTCATAGAAAAAGATACCCACAGACTAAAGATAAAGGATGGGGAAAAACATACCACACACATGGACCCAGTAAAAAAGCAGGGGTTTCCATCCTCATATCAGATAAAGTGGACTTCAAGCCAAAATTAGTTAGACAGGATAGTGAAGGACATTTCATTCTCCTTAAGGGAAGCATAAATCAGCAAGATATAACAATCATAAATATTTATGCCCCAAACAACAGCGCATCCATGTATGTCAATCAAATCCTTCTTAACTCCAGGACCAAATGGATTACAACACAATAATACTGGGTGACTTTAACACACCCCTCTCACCATTGGACAGATTTTCCAAGCAAAAACTGAACAAAGAAACTGTAGAACTCAATAACACAATTGCTAATCAGACTTAACAGACATATATAGAATATTTCATCCATCAAGAAGTGAATACACTTACTTCTCAGCAGCACATGGATCCTTTTCTAAAATAGATCATATGTTATGCCACAAAGCTACTCTTAGCAAATACAAAAACATAGAGATACTACCTTGTATTCTATCAGACCATAATGGAATGAAATTAGAAATCAATGATAAAATAAAAAACAGAAACTACTCCAACACCTGGAGATTAAATAATATGCTGTTGAATGATGCATGGATAACAAAAGACATCAGGGGGGCAATAAAGAAATTCTTAGAGATCTACAAGAAAAATGATACAACATATCAAAATCTCTGGGATACTATGAAAGCAGTGCTAAGAGGAAAATTCATTGCATGGAGTACATTCAATAAAAGAATGAAAAGTAAACAAATAAATGACCTCACATTGCAACTTAAAGACCTAGACAAAGAAGAACAGTACCTCACCAAAAGTAGAAGACAGGAAATAATTAAAATCAGAGCGGAAATCAATGAAATTGAAACAAAAGAAACAATTCAAAAGATTGACAAAACAAAAAGTTGGTTCTTTGAAAAAATAAACAAAATTGATAAACCCTTAGCCACACTAACGAAGAGGAGAGAAAACTCAGATTACTAAAATTCATGATGAAAGAGGAAATATCACAACAGACTCTAATAAATACAAAACATAATTAGAAGCTATTTCGAAAATTTATACTCCAACAAAATAGAAAACCTGGAAGACATCAACAG
>JAJEJO010001457.1:251304-357296 GCA_020662805.1 Glaucomys volans
GGGCGCTTTATGGAAGAAGATCTACAAGCAATCAACAGATTTATGAAAAATGTTCAACATCTCTAGTTATAAGAGAAATGCAAAACAAAACCACCTTAAGATTTTATCTTATCCCAATTAGAATGTCTTTTATTAAGAATACAAGAAGTGTTGGCGAGGATGTGGGGAAAAGGGTACACTTATCCATTGCTGGTGGGATTGCAAGTTGGTGCAGCTCTTCTGGAAAGCAGTGTGGAGATTCCTTAGAAAACTTGGAATGGATCCACCATTTGACCCAGCTATCAGATTACTGCAGTGATGCAGCCACATCAATGTTCATAGCTGCTCAATTTACAATAGCTAGATTGTGGAACCAACCTAGATGCCCTTCAAAAGATGAATGGATAAAGAAACTGTGGTATATATACACAATGGAATATTACTCAGCCATAAAGAAGAATAAAAGTATGGCATTTGTAGGTAAATGGATAATGTTGGAGACTGTCATGCTAAGTGAGATTAACCAATCCCAAAAATCCAAAAGCTGAATGATCTCTCTGATAAGTGAATGATGATGCATAATGTGGGGTGGAAGGGAGGCAAGAATGGAGGAAGGATAGCTAGCATAGAGGGAAGGGAGGGGTGGGGTCAGGGTGGGGGTGTAAGAATAATAACAGAATGAGACAGACGTCATTGCCCTGTGTACATGTCTGAATGCACAGATGGTGTGACTCTACTTTGTGTACAACCAGAGAAACCATAGCTGTACTCCATTTGTGTTCAATGAATCAAAATAAATGAATTTAAAAAAATACATGTGAATACAGGCATGATGAAGTTGGTATTGTGCTTAGTTTGGGAACAAAAGAATGAAAGGATATTAAATACTCAATAGTCAAAAAAGTCTGCTGGGAAAACTGATTGACTAGTTGGATAAACTAATTTGATCCCTATCATAAAAATGTACCAAAATTATATCAGATTTTTAAAAAAGCATCAAAAGAAAAATTTTAAACTACATAGTGATGATCTTTCCTATTTTATAATTAGAAAAACTTTCTGTGTAGTCAATGGGGAAAAAAACCCACAAATAGCTTCCACAAGTAACAAGGAAAGTAACAATAATCCAATAGGAAATAGATTTAAAAAATACACATGGACATTTCACAGAAGCAGCGATGGCTTGTAATATGAAAATGTGTTCAGTCCTCATGGAAAATCAAAAATTGCAAATTAAAATCAAAGGAGAGATCATGTTTAAAAAGTCTTGTCAGATTGACAAAAATTTTCTTTTTTATATCCCATGTTGGATATGCTGCCTGAAACAAACCCTCGCAAAAGGTCTGATAGAACTGAATATTGGTGCAAACTTTCTGGAAAGCAATGTAAGTTTTACATCAAAAGTATTTATAAGACTGAAATATTGGAACCAGTTGCATGGCAGGCAGGGTGACCATGAATCTTCTTTTGCTCAACCATTTGCTGTTTGAGCCCAGCTGATTATCATGGTATTTCTTTTCACTCTCAACAGTGTCTCTCTCTTTTGGAACAGAACATGTTCTTTGACTTTTCTGCTTAAAGGTCTCAATTGTAGCTTTGAAGGAATTTTTTTTTTGGGGGGGGGGGGGGCATTTTTATTCTACTTTGATAAATATACTGGGAAGTAAATTAGAATTTTTGAGCACCTCATCAAAGTTCTGGACTCACTTCCTACAGAGGAGGAAACAGGGACTCAGAAAGAATAGTTAAGGTAACTTCCTCAATATTTTAAAGTTACTGAGGGGTCAACTTGTACTTGAATTGGTTAAAAGTCTTTTACAAAACAGAATGACATACATGTTTGTACTTAAAATGAATCTTGGTGTCTCCCAATAGGACAGGACTCGTGTGACTGTTGAATAGTGTGTGTGTTCACCTGCGGATGAGCAAGTTGCCCATGGGCTCTACCACCCATGAGACCATCACATCCAATATTTGTTTTGAAATAATGCAATTATTTTCTCCTTCATTGAACTTACAATTCTGGGAAGGGTGGGGAAGAGAGATGTATTCAGAACAAAAGAATTAAACTTTATATACTTACAGTTTGTGTAGATAGGTTTTCGAAATGGCTTTCCCTTAGAAAAGATAAATGCTACTGTGATACAGTTGAGGGTGGTGATGGGCCATAGTGTAGTACTCTCAAAACTTAAAATTGAACCAGGAACCAGAGTTGCATTTCCAGTCCAGTTTCTTTCCAAACTCACATTGGATGAGAAATAACTTTGATTGGTCAGAAAGCACTCACTACAAAAGAATTGCCAGAATTTAGATGAATTTTAATTCTATTTTTATCCATTAGGTGAAAGAAATAAGTTAATCACTACCATGGGACCTCAGCTTTCAACCTATAACTACCAAGACATATTTTGTTCACTTCTTGCAGTTTCGAAGCAGAAATAAAATTCAGAGGATATCAGGATTGTTTTGTGGCACTCCATTAAGAACAAGTAATCTGTCTTGAAAGGGTTTGGATGACAAATTTCTCTAGAATTTCTTTCAATTCAAAGAGTAAATGTACCATGTGAATTGGGTGGGAAAGTTGTGTGTGTGTGTGTGTGTGTGTGTGTGTGTGTGTGTGTGTTTCTTTTTCATGCTCTAAGAGAAGCCTCCTGTGACCCAAGTTTGAACCTCTCTACTCAACCCTCTCTCCTCATATAGGAAAAATCTTCCTAAACATGATGCTCTTCCTATTATGAGGTGTCTATGACGCCATTTGCCAATAAATTAAGAAAACTACTCAGACTGACCTAGGAGACCTTCACATCCCCTTCTCAACATCCCAACCCCGTTCCAGCCTCATTTTTTGTCATTCCTCTCAAGCTCCTTACACTCCTGACAGATGGAATTATTCCCTGTTCCTAAAATGTCACAGTTTGCAAGCTTGTTGAGTTAGCATGTTCCCTTTAATTAAAGTAACACTTACCTTTTAAACATCTCTATATTTAAAATTGCTTTTGCTGGGAAGTGAATCTAGTGTATCCTATTCTTCCCTCTATTGCTCATTTAGCTCATTGTTTTGCAATGATTTTGTTGATATTATTTTCCACCTGAGGGATATGATTTCCTTGAACATAGAATTTTCCTTTTGATTTTATTTGTTTTACTTAAATTTATAACAAATCCTTAGGCACTGTATAGTGGGGTCATATAATATTTACTGAGAAAAATTCTTGCTCAAGATCCAGGATTTTCCAGTATTGATTGGTCTGATTTCAGTGTTTTTCTTCTTCTTTTTTTCAATAATGAAACCTACACATTATTTTCCATTAGCTTTCTTCTTTAGCTTGGAAGTTTATAATTACTATTATAACTGTTCATCCAGAAGGTTCATTATCCAAGTAAGACTTAATCACTATCCTGGGCTCCCTAGAGTCCAGAAATGTGCTTTAATATAGTAGGTGTCCAGTTAATGTTTTCAAAATAAGTCCTTGAGACAAAGAATCAGAACTCACATTCCTGCACAAAAATAGATTAGATGGCCTGAATTACAGAGTTTAACACTAAAGAGCGCCTAGTCCAACCCACTCACATCATACAGAAGGAAGTTGAAGGCCAGTATTGTATAGAGGTTAGGGATAGAAGTAACACTATCCTGATTTCCTGTCCATCCCCCATTGGCCACACTGTGTTTCCTGTTTTTGATCAGAATTTGACTTCTCTGCCTGTATGCACTCCAATTTAGGGGGAAACTGGTTTTGAAACTAAATAGGGTTCTATACTTCAAATAATACTGAATTGCTGAATTTGAGATCTAAATAACAACCTTAGACATCATTTGGTAGTTTTCAATATGAGTTTCACTGATTTCTGGGTTTCTGACACCTTCACTATCACAAGGCTGAGGGGATGGGGGGTGTGTGCAGGTGCTTTTCCAGAGAGCTCTTTTCCTGTTTTCTTTTAGGGTCAGGGAGTTTTCCTCAGAAAAATTAAAGTTTTATCATCTAAGATAAAGTTTTATTCATCTTACCTTTGATTTATATAGTTAAACTAAGAAAGGCCAGGAGGGGATGAGACTTTTCCAGAGTCTAGTGTTCCAATTCCTTCAGAACAATAATACCATCAACTAACAATTAATTGTAATGTTCATTGGAAAAACCCAAATGACTTTAGGCAAACCTCTCTGTATGTCTGTTTCAGGGACCAGCAAAATGTAGCCCACAGGCCAATACAATGTACCATCTGTTTTTATAAACAAAGCTTTATTGGAACATAGTCACACCCACTTATTGTCTATGGCTGCCTTTGCATTGTAACAGTGGCATTGACTAGTTGCAAGAGAGACCATCCAGATCACAAATCCTAAAATATCTACTGTCTGGCTTGTCTACAGGAAATGTTTCCCAGCCCCTGGTCCATAGAAATCCAAACCACAGTCAACTGGCTGATAGACCTATACATCAACCAGTACTGTGACAGATCTTTCCCACTCTCTCCATGTGACTCATCCAGGACTCCACTATTAATTTTGTTCTGTTTTATCACTTGTGTTTTGCAGCATGGAGACTCAATTTTTGTTACTTAAAATTTAGCATGTATGTTCAAACCAAGTTGCATCATCAATGGAAAGCTAAGAACTCACCTGTCTCGGTAGACCTCACAGTACCAGGGTTGTTGCTTTACATGGAGAAATGCACAGACCTGTACAATGCAAGTGAAACAGGAATTCAAGAAGACAGAGAGCAGCAAAGGGGGAGAGAGGAGCTGTCCTGCTGGTCGATATGGAGCCAGCTTTGGGTAGGCATGAGTTGAACTCACTGAAAGACAAACATAGTTTTTCCTTTACAATTTCATCAAGATTAAAAGATTGAGATGCACATTATTTTGAGTCTTGCATTAGAATTTGGATTCAGCAAACATGAACTGAAGGTTTACAACTACATAAGCACAATTCTACCAGCTTTGTCTCTTCCGTGCTTCACTCTTAGAAATGAAAAGTAATGCATTAAAAAAACCTATAACTATTACATTTATTATATCAGATGGCACACGTATTTTTTTCCCAACCAAACCAAACAGGGATGGTATGTAAAAGAGGAAGATGGCCTTCCTCGTGGGTATGCAGCACTAATATTATCTCCCAGTGATGACAGGAAAGTGAAGAATTAGAATAAGTAGGCATTTGGCTAGACTAATCCCCATATGCTTGGTACTTAAAGCATTCTGTCATTCAACCAGCGTTCTCTGAGCACTCTGATAGGCGAGGCACTGTGTTAGGTGCCAGAAGTGTGTTCTATTTCTTCCTGGATACACACATAAATGGGAGTTTTTAATGCACATTCCGTTCAGTTAAGAAAAAGAACCCAAAGGAAAAAATCTTGCTTCTAGATGTGAGTGATGGTTTTTTTTTTTTTTTTTTTGATCCCAGGACTTTCTTTTTTATTTAAAGGATTGGAAATGGGCAGTTAAAAAGAATAATTTTTTTAAAGATGACTACAATCCTTCTTAGAAGTTATGTATTCTACCAAACCAATGAAAATGAAATGCACTTAACTTCTCAAGACAGAACAGATAAGAAGTGTGGAGAAGTTAGGAATTAGAAACTTCACATGTAAAAATTACTAGTCACCAAGAAAAATGCAAACAAATACATGACATGCTGTCTCACACCAGTTAGAACACTAGGATTAAAAAACAAACAAACAACAGAAAATACAAATGCCAGTGAGGATGTGGAGAAAAGGAACTGACGCACTGTTGGTAGAGCTGTAACTTAGCACAGCCACCATGGAGAATATGGAGGTTCTTCGCAAAGCTAAATTTAGGACTTCCATGCTACTTCTAGGTATATGTACAAAGGAAATGAAAGCATGAGAGAGACCTGCATGCCCATATTTATGGGCGTACTATTTATGATAGCTAAGGTATAGAATCATGCTAGGTGCCCATCAACAAAGGAACGGATACACACACATGCCACAGAGTATTATTGAGCCATAAAGAAGAATGAAACCCTGTCATTTGCATCAAGATAGATGAAACTGGAAGACATTTTATTAACTGAAATATGCCAAACATAGAAATACAAACTCTGTATGGTCTCTTTCATATGTGAAAACTGGAAAAAAAAAAAATCAACCTGAAAAGTGATACCTGGAGAACAGAAAGCTAGGGGTAGGGGGTTGTGAGGATGGGAGAGGGGTGATTAGATCTGATCTATGCACACTCTGTATATGGAACTATCACACTGAATCCCATTAATATGTGTAATTAATATTTGTTAATAAAAATTTAAAATAACCATGTTTCAGTTTTTGTTCTCCTTCCTTTTTCACAGCTTATCTCTGGTTTCTTTGATAAACAGAAGAAGACAGAAGTGTGTGCTTAGGTTTGTGTTTGTGCACACAGGGGCAGGGTGGTATGGATTGAAGTTCAGTTTGAGATAGCAGAACTCTGAAGTAGGTCTTCATTTGTTCAATGTGTGTCCTGGGGTAACCATGAAACTCTCTGGTTCTTCACTTTTCTCATGTATAAAATAAGCATGTTGAAATGTTTAAATGGTATCCAAAGGTCCTTCCTACACATTTTTTCCAAAGTTCTAAGACTATCCACACCCTTGCCATTATCAGTTCAAACAGTGTTTCCCTAGCAAGGTGGCAGGCCCAGGCCTGTGGAGTGTGCAGGGATGAGGGACATATCATCAGACAGTTTGAAGTCCAAGGGGAGATATGAATAGATTACATGATAAAGAATTTGATGGGGGCTGGGATTGTGGCTCAGTGGTAGAGTGCTTGCCTAGCATGTGTGAGACACTGGGTTCATTTCTCAGTACCACATATAAATAAATAAAGATTAAAAAAAAAGAATTTGATGGGCCTTTGACCCCACTTCCTGGGATGTGTCCTCCAAATCCTTGACATCCCCTGAGTGATAGGAGAACCTTCCTTTTTCATGGTGGGTCCTGATGGTTTATACTAATATGATGACTGATGGTGCCTCTGAGGAGAATTTTATGTTAACAACATTACCCAGGATGGGGTCAGCCATGCCAAAAAACCAACTATGGGATTAGATGTAGGCTTTTGAGCCACATATCAGCATGATCCCTAAGAGGGGGATAGAGAATGGGTTCAGCCTTGTTGTCAATGATTCAATCAGCCATATTTAATAATAGAACCTCAATAAAAACAAAAACTCAAGACTCTGAAGCTCAGTTGAGCTTCCCTGGCTAGCAGTACCCTGCACATTGTCATACATCTGTGTGTCAGGAAGGTGAGGCATCTTGGCCCCACCAGAGAAGGACAGTGGAAGTCACATTCAGGATTCCTTCCAGACTTTGCTCCATGTGTCTCTCTCTCTTTTGCTAGTTCTGATTTGTGTCTTCATGCTATAAATAAACTTCAGTCATAAGCATAGCACTTCCTTGAGTTCTGAGTTGGTATAGCAAGTTATTGAATCCAAGGGGTAGCAGGAACCTTAAAGTTGCAGCCAGGTGGTCAGATGGACAGATGGCATAGAAACCCCAAGCTTGTGGCTGAATGAGGGCAGTTTTGTGGAAGGGGTGGGAAGGATGGTGGAATGAGACATGCATTACTACCCTAGATACATGTATGACTCCACTACCAGTGTGACCCTGCACCATGTACAGCCAGAGGAATGAGATGTGCTCCATTTGTGTACAATTGTCAAAATGCATTCTACTGTCATATATGACTAATTGGAACAAATTTAAAATTAAAAAAATTAAAAAGAAGTAGAACCCCTTGTTTAAAGAAGGTTAGAGAGTGACAGGGTGAAGATGTGAACTCAGGTGTGTCTGACCACAAAGCCCCATGTTCTCTGCTCTCTGGCATATTGCAGTATGGTGGATTTCATAAATTAAAAATAACACAATTAGAAGCCCTGAAATCCCAACTTGGATAGTAGTACTGTTAATCCATAGGCAGAGGAACTTTGCTGAATTGTCCAGATTTCCTTAAAATAATGACATATGCTATCAGACTGTGTGCAGAGGAATGCAAACATAGAAAATTATACATTTTTCTCAGAATTTATCACCCCCCCAGAGTTCCCACAGCATATTACTCTGCTGCTATGATGGAGGGTGTCTGGAATTAAATTTAGTTGTTTATCTATGTATTCAACAGACTGTGAGCTCCCTAAGGGAAGAAACCCTGCCTTGTTCCACTTTGGTACCTTACTAAATCTAGCATGGGGCCTGCTCCAAGGGAAGATTCTGTCACTTCACATTCTAGTATCAAAATATGATATTTAATTGTTCAGCAACATTTGGATGTCATGCAGCTGATCTGCTTTACAAACATTTCAAAACTTGTAAGTTAGATTAAGTTAGATTTCCAGAGACTCATAAACTCATCTGAACTACAAACAAAATTCTGAGTGCATCTCATCACAATTCGAAGGTGCAGAGTGTACCTCCCACCAACTTCTCCAAGGGGATCACAATTCAGAAAGGGTGGTCAGGAAAACACTGATGGGGTTTATGGAAGAAATGTATTTATGTAATGGAGAAATTCCCTCCCACACCTACTTCTCAGGATTCTGCCTCCTCCTGTATCCTAGAGAACCTGGCCTACGTGTAGCTGAGTTATATGTCCCCACCTTAAGTCACAGAAATGACTGGCCTAGTGGTGGACATTTTACCCAAGTGGGTCAATAAATTTCCTCTCTGAAAGATTTGCAGGTGTGACAATGAGAGACTGAGCTCATTACCTTCAAGAGGACAAGTAGAAAGGCCATGGAGACTCAGCCCTACTGCCACCTTTTGGAACCGTTTACAAGGGCAGTAAATAGAAGTCAGTTAAAGCAGTAAGAATGGAAAAATTAAGAGAGAGAAGATGACTGTTTGGAAATGGAGGAAGTGAGCCCATTTTGAACTCTTCAGTGTTCTAGCCTTCCCCAGGCTCATGAGCTTCAGAGTTTCTGTTCTCAGATACTGTTTTGAAAGTTATATTCCTAATCACCTCCCCTCTCTATCTTCTTGATCTAGTGCAAATGTATCTTGTTGAAGAGGAGAGAGATGTGGCTAGTTCAAATTTTCTTCAAGGGAGCTGCTATACAGATTAGGGTCCAACTGGTCTTTGAGACATGCTTTTCCCTAAGTGACTTCCCTCCTGACTTCATCTTATTTTTCTCCTTGATTTTCTCTTTTATGTATTGTTTCTTGTCTTATTGGCTGCCTTTGCATTTTGCCTTAAAATCTGGTGGGAACAAGACAGAATATACTTGGTTAAGTAAATAAATTAATTAGACACATGATGGCATGTCTTCTCTTGGTATCAAGCCTTAAGTTGCTTACTTGGAAATGTAAGGAGCCGTGACAAGAGTCATTCCATACTGATCTCATCCAATTGTCAGTGACTCCTAAGGGCTGCAGAAAAATGTCCACAGTTCTCAGCTTGGCAGTCAAGATTCTCTGTGTTCTGTCCAACTCACCTTTTCAAATTTTATCTCCTGCTGCTTCTTTTCACATACCCTACTGTATGGTCAAATTGAAAAACACTGACCCCATATTTATCAGCTCTTGCTCATGCTGTTTCCTTCTACTTGAAATGCTATTCTTTTAACAAAATGTTTTTGAAATCTATCCATCCCTACTGTGTTGTTGTGAATACTACCTGTTCCATGAGGCCATCCCTAGCATCTCTCTCCTTTCTCTGCTGCTACCTCCTCCCCAAACCCAGATTATCAAAAACAATCACTCCTTTCTCTGAACTCCCAAAGATCTGCTATTTTCTGCCACTCACTACTTTTGACTTGCATCTCATTCATTCATGCATGTGAATCCCCCACTAAACTCTAAACTTGAGAAATTATCCTTTTAAGGCCCCAGACATCTTTGTGCCTAACATGGAGTAAGACAAGAATGCTTGTGTATGAGGGTGTTGAGTGGTGCTTGTCTCGTGTGGAGAGTTTTGGTGAGCCTCCTGTTTGAGGACAATGGATGGGAAGATCCTAATGTTGCCATTGCACCTTGTAAGGGAGATCTGTATTGGACCTGCAGCTGTAAGCATCCCCTTCCCCTGGCTCTATGTACTTATTCAGCAAGGGAAAACCATGGAGATTATCAAGAGATTCTTCAAGGGGAATTGTTAGGAGTAGCATGGACTCTCATTTTCTTCTTGGTGTCTCCAAAATCTAATGAGAAGTCATAAAATCCACTCTAGGAGAGATTGGAAGTGATTTTGAGAGGAGATTTGATTGTGCTTGCTCCTTCTCTGTTTCAACGTAGAAGGGAGAGGGGAAACAGTGAGTGAGATCAAGCTACACACTTACTGTCTGGTAGGTCAAGTAGATGTCATGGAGCTTAGCTTGGTGAGAGCAACTCCAAAAGGATCTGCCCAATGGCAAAGCCTGCAAGGTCTCTGTGGTATGAACCATGAGAACACAGCTGCAGAAAAGGTTCCTGAGGGGTCAGGAAAGAGAGTACATCCCATGTCAGGGAGTGGTCCATCCAGACCAATTCACAGGGGAGTTCTGAAAACTCATCAGTGAGCTCCACACAAATTGCCTGAGTTTAGATGCCTGCTATGTCAGAGACCTTTGACAGGAGAGAACTACAATGCCCCCACTTAAATAAGAAGAGCTCTGCTCTTGTTGCTCTTATTCCCTGAATAAAGGAGGAGAGTGGGTAAAACAAGGCAAATAAAGAGGGTGTGACCTCTCCCACTGCTAGCTCCAACCCACAGGTCAGACTTGACCTAGTGGGAGAAAAGCTTTGAATTGGATAAAAATGTGAAATATTATTTTACAATACCTGAACTGTTCATATCCAAAGATGAGGTCATTTTAATACTTGGAATTGACCAGGAAAAGACCTGACTATGGGAGAACAGGGCTTGTGGAGAGAGGAAAGCAAAATGTTTGAAAGCAAAGAATAAAGAGCAAGTAAATAAAAATGTGTGTTTTTGCCTCCACTCTCATCTTCACCCTCTTCTAGAGGGCATCCCTTCTCCTGGACCAGCTGCAGTTTTGTTGAATAATAACCTGATGAGAGCTGTCATTCTGACAGAACGTCATGCTTCTCACTGTCACCCTTCTGAGGTGTTCTTCTCTTAGAAGTAATCATGGTCCTTCTGGGAGTCATTCCAATACCCCTACTGAGCCCACACTGGAATGAGAGGCTGAGTTTCACAGGGTGACAAGCTGGCATGATGGTCAACAGACTATTGTCACTAGAAAGAATAAAAAGCCCCACCTCCATAACCAACATGGAATTAAGTGGGTAAGTCTCAAAGTAACTTCCTCAAGGTCATATAGCAATTCTGAGGCAAGACTAGAACTACTGCCCATATTTGAAGTTTCTAGTGACACCAGGCTACCTGAATTCAATTCTGATTCAAGTGCTCACCAAGCCAGCCAATCCTCTCAAAAGAAAAAATAGGAGAGGCGCAGTGTGAGATCATTCAGCCTGTAACAGTGTGTAGTGTGCCCTGCACCATGATGTCGACTTCATAGGCATCATTTTATCTGATTCTCAGGGCCCATGAGGACATTTCACATGAGGAAATTTATTTCTTAAGTAACTTGCTGAAGGTCACAGAGCCAGAGAGTGGCAAAAAATGTCCATGACCCTTGTTCCCATTCTACTGCCTGCTATCTTAGTTCTTAGAACCTCCCAGCGTTCCTTTTTAGTTCCATTCATAAATAAATCATGCCAATTGCTTAAAATATCCAACAGCATAGAAGCAATAGCATTGATTCAAAATTATCCAGTCACATGAATATTAATAACATGTAGAAAAAATATTTAATGGGCTATGAATAGACACTTCAACCCTAATCATCAAAACTGTTATCACTGCGTCTCTAAAACTGGTGAATTTTGTCATTTGGTTGCTATAATAAATGACTTCAATATCAGTTTCATGTTTTAAGATGCTACATGAAATTCTCAAAGTTATTAATATCCTGCATTATCTGGTGTTTTATCAGTTATTTTTCATAACACTCCATTGTTAAACAAAGAAAAGGAGATGACAGTGCCATTCTTTTTCTTTGCCCTCTGTTGAGGCAGTTACCTTCCTCACTTATTAAGAGTTAGTATCAGGCACTGAGTTCCTTGATCAGAAATACTTTATCAGTGTCACCTCAAAGGAAGGAAATGAATAATAGCTGCTATAGGCCACACCTTGCTTTTGAGAGAATTCCACTAGAATAAAATGTTAGGATTTGTTCTCACATGTCAAGGACCTAAAAAACCCTAGTTTCATGTCAATATGAAGCATAGCTGAATAATGGAAAGTGATCTTTGGGTTTAAAAACTTCCCTTTCTAGATTCCTTATTCATTTCTCTATGTATAAGACAAAAATCTACAAAGAGCTCAGAGTACGTTGATGAACTTTTGAAACTAAGACCTATTTGCTATCAGAATATTCTACTACCAAACCTGGGTACTTTAAGCCTCAAAATCACATTTTCAAAAGATTCATAGGAAATGAGGTTTTAGTAATTAGGGTGACACTTTCTCAGAAGTTCTTATTTGTGTAAGTAGTTCTAGAATTTCAGAAATAAATATGAGTAATGAAGTTGACTTTGCTAAAAAGCTTACTTGTTAAACAGACCATCAAAGTAATGGCTACGTCCTGCATGAGGTACTGGTAATTCCCAAAGAGCTGTAGCTGCTGAAAAAGAAGGAAAAGTAAATAAAAGTATAACTTCTGTCATTACAGAGTGTATCATTCTCAAAACTCTTTCTAAAGTTAAGAGGTGATTGTTATTTTTCTCCTCTCCTCAGAAATCATTCGACTTACCTAAAATCATTAGCATCTCATGGGATGGAATGAGACATCCTTACTTTCCCAGCCTTTAACTGAATTCCACATGAGCAATGGGAGTCCATTGGTCATGTTAATTCTGGCATCTGTCCTCTCAGCCCAGGGAGTGGAATTCTCAGCACAAGATTTTAAAACTTGAAATACCCATTGGGAACATTAAACTTTAAAGTCAAGGCCTAAGCACATTACAGACTAGATTTATGCACATGAAAATATGGCTGGCCTTTTAGAGAGTGAACCAAAGGCTCAAAGGTTTCTGGGTTAGGTCCTTGGAGGACTCTCTTACTAGGATCCAGATAAGCAGAATAAGCGACTTCTGTTTGGCTGTGGTTGCTACCCCATCCATGGAGATGAGTTCCGCTTTCACCTTTTGGAAAAGGTGTAGTTGGTTCCTAGTGTCTCACCCCACACCCAAACTCTAGTTCTTTCTGGCTTCTTTAGCCTTTTTCTCATAGTTATTCTCTTTTTTCACCTCCCCACCCCCCAAGGGTAAAAAGAGATGCAACGGAGCAAAGTTTTTAATAGCGGCTTTAGTTTTCATTATAAGAGCAGTTTTCATGAAACTCTGGAGGGCTTTGAAAACCAGTCAGTCTGACATCCCAGGGGCAGCTATTTGCCATGGGCAAGACCTAATCTGTGTTTTGAATCCAGGATTCAAAATGTGAACCTAAGATTCCTGACTTCCAGTCTGGTTCTTAGTTCTCTCCGCCCCCGGCTGCCCAGTTGCCCTTTGGCCCTCCACATATGATCCTTGCAAGCCACAGCCCACAAGATGCCACATAGCTTGTGGTCTTCTGATTTACCTCTTAAATCTCCCAGAAAGCAATAAAATAGCTCTTTTCCCAAAGCACACTTTGAGACTGTTAGATCCTTTTACTGTAGAGCAAACAATAATTGAACTAATGAAGATTACTTTGAACCTATACATAGTTCTTCCATAGAATTCATTGATCTTAATGGTTATTATCATTTAATTTTAAGAAGTTTTTTTTTTCAGTTTTAAAGAATTACTAAGGTCTAACTGTGCAAGTTCTGGGTAGATTCAGGAGTAAAGCTCCAGTGTGAGGAAATTTTTAGCATTCTAGTCTTTCAAAATCAGATTCAACAACTTCTCTCCTTTTTATCTCTTCGAAATCTTTTGCCAAAAATATTCCACAGTTGGAGACTGATGCATTTCCTGCCGAGTTATATTTAGGCTGCTCTGAAGCTCTCTTCATGCTCCAAAGAAAGAAACAGGGGTTTGGAGAGGTCAAGAGTCTCAGGTTATCCAGAGAAAAACAACACCCTAGAAAAATGATCCACAGCTACTTATTTCTAGCCCACATTTCATGCACCATTATACCAGGTTTCCAAGTTTGTAGGCACCTATTTCAAGAGATGTCATTTATTTATAAAACATTAAATCCAGTGTAGCGTCCATACCCCAGAGAATAAAACCAGAAATGCAGAAATGTCAACACAATTAGAACTGGGAAGAAATTATTTTTCATTCATACCCAATAGAGTAGTGATGTTCCAATAAACTGGATTATGCCATACATGGTCAAGTATTTAAATACTCCAAAGGATGAAACCAGAGCAGCTCGGCCTTCTCTGTTTAGAATGAATAAATAAAAACAACTGGTTATGCATGAAACACATCTACTAGCCTTTCTTATATTCCAAAGAGTCTGATTTTTAATAGCTTGTTGATATACATTCACTTATTCACTGATTCACTGTCTCATATACTCATTCATTCATTCATTCATTCATTCATTCATTCATTCTCTCCTTCAGTCATTGCACTAGTTGATTCTTGACTCACTTTTATTTAGGCCTTATGAGGTCCCAGCATTTACTGAGAATAATGGAGCATGTAAAATGAATCAGACACAGTTCTTCCCATGGAATAAGAAGGTTATCATGTATATGAAAAACACAATGCAAGATTAATCAAACTACATTATGTGCATGTGTGAATATGGCATCATGAATCCATTAGCATGTCCAATTACACTGCACCCACAGAAAAATCACACAGTGCTACATTAGAATTAGATGCAGCGTGTCAAGCACTCCCGTAATTGTGACTCCTTATATTTTAATAGCTCGTGCTTCCTGGGAATGGGTGTGTGAATGTTCTAGAAGCCCTTAGACACATAGGCTAAAGAAGGGGTGCTCTTCCATTGTAGTAAGGGTGGATGTGGTTCTGGTATTTGAGATGGGATGAGTTTTGCTGGTTTCAATATTCTAGGGAGAACCCCGGGTAACAATCTGAACTGGCACGGAGATCAAGAGACCAAGACTAGAGCTACAACTGCAGCTAAAAAGTAGATATTTCCCCTCATAAACAAAAAACAAACAAACAAACAAAAAAAAACTTCCACTTGAGTTGTTATTCCTTTAACAGAGTTTTGTTGGATGGTGGATTATGATAGGCCAGAAGACAACATGAGGTAATAGCACCTGATGGTCTTGCATGCTCCTCTTTTTTTTTTTTTTTGCGGTGCTGGGGCTTGAACCCAGGGCCTTGTGCTTGCAAGGCAAGCACTCTACCAGCTGAATTTTAACCCCAACCCCCTGCACGCTCCTCTTGTCAGGGCTGAAACAAATCCACATGGGAGAGACCCACATTCACTTTGTTTCTAGCCCCAGTGACATGAACACCTGCTCTGCTCAAAGACCTTGTTAACAAAATGAGGGCTTGAAAAGGAAAGTACAGGCCAAACTACTATTCACTTTGCCTCAGGAAAGCTGAGAGAGTTGGGGTGGAAGATGGGCCAGGTTGCTTTGGGCAGATGTTTTCCAACAGCTTATGAAGTACTACCATTTGTTTTCAATACAGAGGATGGAGCAGAAGACAGCTGAGAAGAGGCAAGCATGTGAAGCCTGGATTGTTTCCCCAAGTCTGACATAAATACTGTGATTTCATCTTTTTTCTTCAGTTGAATGTAATTCCAGAAAAATTAAGACACCCAGACTCAAAGGAAAGTACAAAAAGTTCTAAGGAAAGGCTGAAGCATAGCCTCCAAATTTATAACTATTCTTAATGATTATGAATTGTGGGTAGTTCCCATGTTTATTCACACATTCCAGAAATATCCATTGAATGTTCTGATGTCCTGAGCTTAGTGCTAGGCATGATACTTGATAAAGAAATGAATAAGACACAGTCCTTGCCCTAAATGACTTGAATTATAACTATCAGTGAATTATGCTTCAAAGGATCACAGTAATGAAAGCCTCTGGGTCTGGACCTATGCATCTAACTGTACCTGGTTGCCCTCCTGGAGTGCGTTCTCAGAAATGAGCAAGCATCTAGGATAGCAAGGGGTAAAATGAGCCCAAGAGACCTGAGCCATATCTAATTTTTATGAATCTATGAAATGCAAAAGCAAAGAGCTTCTACCCTGAAGTCTTACTAAGACATCTGCCACTACAGAATTTTATTTCATGACTCCCATTCCAACACAGTGTATTGCATTCATAAATGCATTAGGCCACATGTGGGAGGAAGAAATAGAAAATTCTCCATTTTGGATAGATCAGGTAGGCACTTGGAACAACAATCCAGGAGGTCAAACTCCTTGCACAAGTCTGCCATCCCTGGCTCTCCAGCTGAACCTCCACGACTCCCTTCTGAGAAGAATTCCTGCCCAATTGGGCTACTGGTACTATATTTCCCAATTCCAACCCTGTTTCCAAATGCGGCTTTCCATTTCCCCAACTGGAATTCCCTCTCATCTCTTTTATGTTTACAAAAGACTTATTCATCCTTCAAGTTGCTGAAACCTTCCTGCATATGGCTTGAGTTCTTACACTCAACAGCTGGAACATTTACTGGATTGTCTGGATATTAATTTACATATATATTAATTTACATATGTATATATAAAATTTATTGGAACTGTAAATTCCAGGGATTCAGGGCAAGGCCCTGTCTCATTCTTTATTGACTCTATTTCTGAGCACAACATTTGAAAAGAGTTCCATGAGTTGTATTGATGGTGGAAATCATACCACCAATACTATCATTGTTTGGTCTCCATGACATGAACTAAGGTTAAGGCAATAGATAGAGGAAGCAAAGGCCAGTCTGTTTGGCTATAGGTGAGGAAGAGGAAGGAGTTAAAAGTACTCTGAGATTATGGAACTCAACGACTGACTGTAAGGACTAATCATCCCCAGGAGCAGGAAATCAGGAACTGGGAAGAGGAGAAGCTTTGATGGCAGAGGGATGGTGTTAGTGGGTGAGGAAGGACACAGGGGCAGACAGACACCTGGGGTTTAGGGGGAGATGTTAGGCTTCCTTGGTGACATGCATCCAGGGGTGTGGAACTTCAGGCCTGACACCTGCCCTCCAGTGACCCGCTTATTCTGATGCATCAAGGGACATGCTGAAGAACTTCACAGTTGTCTTTTTTATATACTCCTAAAATGTTGGTGATGGCTCCCAGGCCACAGACCATAAAGATGCCTAAAGTTATGCTCATGCTAGAAAAAAACAACAGAGAACTGATATCGATGAACAAAATGTGAAATCTAGTATCTTATTCTGCACTACATTTAAAATACAAGCAGAGAGAAGATCAGAAATGAGAGTGGAGTAAGGGAGGTATGCTGGGAAAATAAACTGCCCTTACCTCCTTTCTCTTCCTGAGTCAATTATAATAACTTTTATGTAAGTAGTTTGGATACTCACCAATTTTTTCTTTGGAGACATACAATAGTGTCTGGAGAAGCTACCTAGCGATACTGTTTCTTTCTTCTTTCTTGAGAATAATGTTCTGGGAAGTATCCAGCACGGGAATTACAGGAGAAGGGAAGGAGTACCAGATTTTAAGTAGCAAGTCAAGCTTTCAACTCTCCATGTGACACACCCACCTATTCTTTAAAGCTCAGCAAAAGTCATTTCTTTGTGGCATTTGCCAGCATTCTCAAGCCATGCTAATTGCCCCTTAATTGGTACTCCAACAGCACTTCATCCATACCTCTGTCCTGGCGTTTATGACTCTAAGTCAGAGTTGAATTCTGTCTGTCTCTAGAGACACATGGTGAACCCTTTGGGCATGGGGGCAGAAGAGGAAGAAGTGGTTTACCTGATGAGATGAGGCACACACTCGATGTTGGCTATTTTCGAGGTGAAGGGGGATGCCACGGATGCTTCCTGCTCTGACAGTGAGATGCCCGCATGAGCCATTTTCAAAGCCTAGAATGATCCATCCATGTCATACCTGTGACTCCTCAGGCCAGGTTATTCTTCATATTCCAGTGTTATAACACTGCACCCTTCATCTCTCAGTCTTTGTTCATGCTGTTCCAGCATTTGGAATGCCCTGCCTCCCTAGATCCATAGTCACCAATGAAAGAGGCACCATCTAAAGAGTGATCCCAAGGTGGAAGGGTGGTATGGTGCATGTACACGCATCCGCACACATGTCCACAAAATGTGTTAACCATGGGGGTGCAGATGTCAGAAGAAATGGAAGCACTCATTCAGAAAGTCTATTAGGGACTGGGTGTGATGGCACATGCCTGTAATCCCAGTGACTCAGGAGGCTGAGGCAGGAGGATTGCAAGTTCAAAGCCAGCCTCAGCAACTTAGTGAGACCCTAAGCAACTTAGTGAGATCCTGCCTCAAAATGAAAAAGTAAAAAGGGCTGGGGATATGGCTCAGTAAGTAAGCGACCCAAGGGTACCCAATCCAAAAAAAAAAAAAAATTCATAAAATATCTATTAAAAAGGTTCAGCTTTGGATGGACTTTCTTTGGAGACCTACACCATCTTAGTTCTTACACATAACAGGTCGTCTTCATGAAAAGTAGGGAGAAAGGGAATCCCCACCTTTCCCTACTCTGCCTGATCCAGCCAACCAGCTAACTGCTGGGATGGAGTATGGGATATATAGCATTGTCACTGGAGACAGATATCAGGTCACACTTACACAGACTCATGTAATATGAGTATGTAGTACATGTGTTGCCTTATTGAAATAAGGGCTAATTTGCTTCTCATGAAGACTGGAAAGTGTCCAGACAGCCCACAGAGAAAACTGGTCAAGAACCCAGAAAGCCTCTATTCCTATATAAGTTGTTCGGGCAAAAAAGGAGGTTTTTGCATTTATGTAGTTCTATAGAAACACAAAGTACTTGATACCATAGCTGGTACACACTAGATTCAAGTTCGATAAATATTAGAAAATTTTTCCAGGCACAGTGGTGCATGCCTGTAATCCCAGCTGCTCAGGAGGCTGAGAAAAGAGGATCTCGAGTTCAAAGCCAATCTCAGCAACAGCAAGGTGCTAATCAACTCACTGAGACACTGTCTCTAAATAAAATACAAAATAGGGCTGGAGATGGACTCAGTGGTTAAGTGTCCCTGAGTTCAATCCCTGGTCACCCCTACAACGAAAAAGAAAAAAATAGGAACATTTTCTTCTTCCTCTTTTTTCCCTCAGTGATTTTTCTATGTTTCTAACATACAATTTGGGGTCATCTACAATATATCAGAGGTAGTTTACACATGATTCTTTCTTTCATCACACAATGAACTCTTGGGAGACAGACTTTTTTTTGCATTTGGTATCTTATTTGGTTCTAAATACCACATAATTGAGAGGAAGGGATATCGATTCTAGGTAGTCTAGTAACTACTCATAAAACACAAGGCAGAAAAATTCATAGATCTCTAAAGACAAACATAGTTTTTCACAGAACTTTGAAGAAAATATTTAAGAGGAAAGTATAGCAATTACCTGGATCTTAAATACCTAAATACCTAATAAGCTTTGGAAATACAAAGGAATCTTTTCCTCCTCCTTCTTCGCCTCCTCTTCTTCTTCTCCCCCCCCCCCCTTTTTTTTTCTTTTTTGTGACACTGGGGTTGAACTCAAGGCCTTGTACCTGCAGGGCAAATTACCACTGAACTAGACCTCCAGCCCTATCCTTCATTTCTTTGACCCACAATTAGCTACTAAAATATTTCCTTAGGTACATAATCCTCAAGGTAAACTATTGTTTCAATCATATCTTTAAAACTCAGTATAAAATACATACTATCCTTTCATCATGTATAAGAAATAATCTGAGAAACATCGAATTTGGATTTTGCTCTAGTATGTGATAACCAAATACTTAAAGATCTCACTGAGTAAAAGAAATTTTAATAAAACTAACTTTAAAAAATCAACCCCAGAGTGGAAGTTTGGCCGGAATAAGTATAATTTACACATAATTCAGAACATTATCAGTTTCAAACTTTTCCTTCACTCAGACTTTTTCAGTTATTTTCCCTTAGGCTAAAACACTTCACTTCCTGAGACTTCATTTCCTTGTTGATAACACATAAGATTTAAACCAGCTAATTCCTGCAAAGTCCCTTCTGGGTCTGAAATATGGGTCTAGGTAGCATTCCCTTGTTTCTATCATTCTACAAGTTGCCAGAAAGCAGCTAAAGGGACTTGTCTCATTTTTCTTTTCTCCACTTCCAACCTGATCATCCACAGCAAAATGATCAGCTGGCTTTTGTGGAAAGATGAGGAGACCACCCCAGGGGACCTCGGCGCCTCTAAGGGGACACTGAGGAGCCGCCCACATGGGTCATCTCTACTCACTCCACAGTCGTTGGCTCCATCTCCGCACATGCCCACATAGTAACTGCAAGGAAAAGGATGTGAGAAATCAGAAGCTCAACGCTCGAATAACTTCCATCATAACTAACTCACATGCAGGATGTGTGCACGTGTATGTGTGTGTGCATGCACCTCTGTGCACATGCGTGCCACATACTAAATACGTTTGGAATCAGGATGAAGGAAAATGACTGGGAGAGACACAGTCCCAGAGGGAAAGGACATTACATTATTTAAATTGTTTCAATCAATCACATAGAAATGGTTGTGATAGCACCAAGGGCATCAGCAAAGACAGTAATCACACACTTCAGAAGTCCTGTTTGATTTTTCCCACCAAAGTCAAGTTTAAGTGTGCACAGTCAAGACTATGGCACTTTCTGCACAACCTAATACAGAGGTCATAGCCTCAACTGGCTCTGTTTTGGTTATTGCTGAGAGTTTAAGAGTTTAGATGTTAAGATGAGAAACAACTGGGATATAGTTTCACAAATACAACTAGAGACATGCACATATTCTTGATGCATCTCAGTGACAATGAGACAATAAGTTTCCCATCTATGACAGTTTGATATGCAAACAGGATATAAATAGAAAGGCAGAAATTAAAGTTGCTGCCAGGGAAAAGGAATCTCTGATACAACACACAGTCTGCCCTCTATTATCAGGAAATAATGCATTATAGATATTGATTAATGGCAATGCTACATGAGATACAGTGGCATTTTCCCGAAAACCAATAAAACTGTAAAGGTCAATAAGGGGAAAAAGTCAAATTCCCTTATAATATTCTTTTATTAGAACATAAAATGACCCTTTTAATATGTGTCAAAAATGGTCAAATGTACACAAATTCATAAGGTTTGACCTACTATTAGCCAGTTAGAAGAAAACCACCCTGTAAACACTTGCATGTGTGTGACAAGACTGTCTAGAACTGGCTTCCTTTCTTCAGGCTGAAAGTGTGTGTTCAATCTTAAGCATTTTCCAGTGTGCCCTGAATTCAGAAGGAGAATCCAGACAGCTTTGTGCACATGGTGACAGAAGCACAGAGGAGGACAGGGAAATCGAGAGGATAGCTCATTCCAGGGCAGCACAGGTCTCCCTGAGTGGATTCCGTTTTAGGGAGCATAGCTTTTCAGACTTGAGAATTTAAGTGAACAACATTTCTCAGGCATTTAAGGCAGAGAAAATTGCTTTCTTTAGCCAACATCATGGAATGACCACTGGAGTGAGCTAGTCATTTTAGATACTGGTCAGTTATCTATCCTGAAAGTTCCATGGGAGCTAAGAAGCAGTGTTAGAGACTTTCCATGGATGTGTAGCAGTCAGATTCAATGGTAAAGACAGTCTCCTGATTTCACTGAGAACTTAGCAGCAATTATCTAAAGTTTCACTATTCTCAGTTCCTTTTTGCTTCATAAGATCTAGAGGCCAAAGATGAACACTCACAGCAAGTAGCAGGTGCATCTGGTCTCAGCAAGAACCATTTTGCTCTGATGTAACTTAGTCACGCTTTTCTTGTACCAGGATTGAACCTGGGGGTGGGTGTGGGTTACTTAATCAATGAGCTACACCCCCAGCCCTTTTTTATATTTTGTTTAGAGAGGGCCTCACTAAGTTGTTTATGACCTCACTAAGTTGCTGAGGCTGACTTTGAACTTGCAATCCTCTTGTCTCAGCCTCCTTTCTTTATAGAAATAAGCCACTGTGCCCAGCTCATCGGTGTTTTTGAGGGAGATAAGGGAAGATCTGTCCTTGACTTTGGGCTCTATATCTAATCCCTGCCAGGTGCCATTTTGCTTTTTACTGTGAGGACTGGAAGTTCACACATCTTCTAAAGGACCCGAAAATTTCAGGTGGTTATTCACATGCTTTCCCATTCTGGGTTCAATAAATCCCTCATTACTTCCTTTCTCCACATCTCAGCAGAAGATCTTCCTCTAAGAGATACTTTATGGGCCACAAAATGAATGCTGTTGGCAGTAGACAGCCTCTTCAGTGGCTCTCAATGTTCCCCACGCCCTGACACACTGCTGACACACTGCTGTGAAATCTGTTTCCTTGAGTGTGGGCTGGACCTACTGATTTGCTTCTAATAAGCAGAAGGCAGCAAGCATGACAGGCGGTCATATCTGAGATTAAGATGCAACATCCTTCTCTCTCTCTCTGGTTCTTCTACTTGCTTACTCTTATGGAGGCTAGCTACTACATTATGAGCTTTCTTATGAATGGCTCAGGTGTCAGGAACCTGACAGTGGCTTTTCCCAACAGCCAGTGAAAAGCTAAGGCTCAGTGCAACTGCCTACAAGGCACTGAATTCATCCAACAACATGTGAGAGATGCTGGTGGCGGATCTCTCTCTAATGAAGCACTGAGAGAACTGCAGTCCTGACCAACACCTGATTACATTCTTGTGAGAGACCCTGAACCAGAGACTTAGCCAAGCCAAACTGAACTCCTCACCCACAGAAAGGTAAAATAATAAATGGTGTCATTCTAAGCTATGGATTAGGGGAATTTGTTATGCAGCAATAGGTAACAAATACATTCTCCTTTCATGCATATCACCTACTTTAATTTCTGAAATTCTTCAACAAGGCTTGATTTCTGCCCAGGAGACATTCTTGCAAAAATGGTTCCATTCACCAGAATCTAAATAAAAAAATAACCATTGAGAATAAGATTAGGGAGAACATTATAAAAATAGAAGTCCTGAAAAATCTTTACTGATTTAATACAGCATCGGGTGGTATGTCATTAGAGCTAATGTTAGAAAAAGGACTCAAGGAATTTGATGTTTTAACATTGAACTTTAATTTGAATCGTCCATCACAACTCTATTACTTTTTTCCAGACCATTTTTTCCAAGATGAGATGACCTCTAATTAATAATCATAACTAAGATGCAACAGAGCCTAGAAATAAAAATGCTTGAGGAAATGCAGCTCTTTTTACTACACACTGTCTCCAGAGTCGCATCACAGGCAGAGAAAGAGCAGTAGACCAGAAGCTGAGAAACAAAGTTCTGTTCTCAACTTGGTTCCAATGAGCTGTGCAAACCCTAGTTAAGGGACTTAACCTCTCTGAGTCAGAGCTTCCTATGTCTACAAGAAGGAACCAGACTAAGAGCTTTCTAGACACCTTTGGGATCTAGATTCTACCATCCTTGATTGGTGAGGTGACAGAATTTTTAAGACACTGCTAACAGATGGTTGCTGCCTTAAGCTTGTGCTCCATTCATCTCCTCCACATCGACAGCACAACCCTGCGCAGTACTATTTTAAAATAGGACACATAGAGGACAAGGTAACAAATGATTTTGAAAATAAACTGTGGGTCCTTTGTTTCCTCCCGCTGTAATTTAAGAATCAAGACAGGAAGGGGGATAGAGCTCAGCCTGACAGGAGTTGGTGGCTTTTAGAGGAGAGGCTCAGTTTCTAACAGGCATGTGTTTGAAACTGTTTGGAAATTCTCCAAGGTGGGGAGGGAAGGAAGGATGGAGGCTGAGATGGAACTGGCCACAGGGACAAGAGCAGACACCAGAACTGGAACCCTGGAGAGGAGGCTGTGTGCAGGTGTGGGACCAGGAAAGCTCTGCAAGGGCAGCCCCTTTGAGGCTGCTTATTCCCTGACTCTGTGACGACCTCAGCAGTCATCACTCTCGTGACTCTCTTCCCGGCTTTTTGCCCTACTAATTTGAAGAGCAAAACAAAACCCTTCAAGTCTCCAGTACTTACTTTTGGAAGCAAGCTGTTGAAATGCTGAAATATCACTTGGTATGATTTCCCACTCATTGCAAAATGGTAACTGCTCCCTGTTTCCCCATCAGGCCCGGAACTGTTTCCAATATTAACACAGGCTTCCTAAAATCAAAAGGGCATCATTTCTACATGGGTGCTTGAGGAATGCCTCTGCTTTCCTGTGTTTTGTGGAAGGAACTGTGAGGGTCAGCAAATGCAGGATGTGTGATTTGCCCAGGGAAGTTTGATCCAGGGAGAGAAGACGCTCACAATGTCCCCTCCCCAAATCATATGCATCTATGTGCTCTGACAACATAGTGCTCTGGACTATTTCCTGAGAGAGAGAACTTATGACAGCAGTCTCCTGAGGAAATCATTCCAAGGTGCTAGTTAGTAATTAGAAGGAAGATCACTCCATTTCTCTTCCCTCAGGCAACCTTGAATGTCCTAAGATCTCTCACTGCTCCTTGGTTCAATTTCTTCAGTGTAAAATAGGCAGAATCTTTTTAGGTCCCTAATTCCTTTCAGCACCTGGCCTCTGTTGTGAACCTACCAAGTCAGATGACCCCTTCCTCGTGGCGTCCGCACCCTCTTCTCTTCCCTACATCCCATTGCACCTGCCCTTCACCTTCTCCAAAGCCCTCTCCTCCCTCTATCACCTGTCAGTGCCCCGCTCTGCCAGGGTTCTAGGCCCACGGCGCCCAGCTGGGGAGGAAGCATCAGATGTCCCTCTGCTCATCATGTCAATAGCTAAAAATGGCTTTTCGTGTAACATTTCTCAGAGGGCCTCACATTTATGAAGGACTCTGAATTCAAATAGCATAGGAGATGACAACATTTTATTCATTAGAGAAAGTCATGTCAGGGAAAGCTTTGTTATTGGGAGACAAGGTAAAGACAGCTCTCCTCCTCTACCACCAATTGCAAAACAACTAACAAAAGCCATGCTCTGAAGCAATCCACATGGGACAAGAACAGGAATCCCTCTGCTTATACTAGAAAGGATGGGAGAGGAAGTGTGATGGAGAGGGGCTGGGAGGAGGAGGAAGGCTGACTGTGATGTAACTTCCCCCGCTGGTGACCAAAACTTCAGTAAAGGTATTAAAACTTTAGTAAAGGTGTTAAACTCATGAATAAGCAGGGTGAGTGGACTGCTCACTAAAATTAGGGAAGGTCCTGAACCTTGACCCAGGCAACAAGCATTGAGCCAAACTAACCCACCTCTTCCCAGGGACAGGGTCACTCTGCACAGTTGCCCAGTTTGTATACTGCACAAAGACCCACTCTATACCTTACAACCTGAAAGGCTGGAGCAAGGGAGCATTTTTGTAATTCCTCAACTGGAGGGCCATCTCTTTGCAGTCACACAAAAGCATAGGTGTACCGTTTAGAGATGAAGTGTCAGGCTTAGGCTCATTCTCATCACATGAAGAGCTATTCTGTTGCAAATGTACAGGAAGTTTGCTATCTACAGAAACTCAACACCTGTCAACTCCATGTCACAGGCACAATCTAAATGGCATGGATCTGTGAAATCAAACACTCGGCTCCAGTTTCTGCTCTGCAACCTACCAGTTTGTGCCTTGACTAGCTTACCTTTCTCTGCTTGTTTTCTCATTTGTAAAATAAATAGTTTTCCCAAATGCACAGGGTTATTGTGAGGATCAAATGGGAAATATGGGCATAAATCAGTAGTTCTCAGCCACGACTACCCACTGGAGTCTCCAGGAAAGAGGACTGACGTAGGCTCCCACCCCAGAGATTCTGATTTCATTGGTGCAGTCTGCATCAGGAAACTTGAAAACTGTGATGTGCAGCCAGGGCTCAGATGTGCTGCTGGAAATGCTTTGCCAACTGCACTAGTCTGGCCAGACGTGAGGGATCATTACTGTGAGGACTTACAGAGCCGAGGAGGCCGTGCAGTGTCAGGCCATCCTCCACCAGCCCAGGCCCAGGGAAGGGGCTTCTGACATTCACTCACTTTTTTCGCAGGTCCCATCTCTTGGTTCTCTACCAGCTGCCAGGTCACAGAAGCAGGAATATGCTCTTCTGGGTCACTGGCTTCAACAATGATCACCTGGCTGCTTGGAGGAATCATTTCAGAATTCTTCGCAACAGTAATGGCTGTTTGAAGATTGTCACCTAAAAGACAAAAGAAACTTGGCTGGTTTTAAGTTCAAACTTCCTACCAGCAACCAGAATTGAGTTCTTCCTCCTTTGCTTCACTTTGGGGGGCATTTATTGCTTGGTGAATTACCTTCCTCTCCCAGGACTGTCTGCCCCTAGTGGCTAAGCACCCGGTTCACATCTCCCTTCAGTTGCTTGGCATTGTATCCAGAAGTGTTTAAGCACTTTATGACTGAGTAACCCTCAGGTGACACATAGCGTGTAGTTGTGAACATAATACGATTCCAGTCTGATGGCACAAAGCCATTCTCAGGATCTGGATCCCACATGGCCATAGAAAACACAGGGCCCACGCCTGGCCCTTCTGCCCCGGGGCACTGTCAACCAGAGCACAGAACCTTGACACAGAGGTCTCATTGGGATTCTTGATGACAGCATATCTGTTCTCATTTTAAACATTTGCTGCGAGCCTCTTAGCACTGTGCAGATCCTGGGCAGGGGGAGTGGGCTTTAGACAGAATGAGATATGGTCCCTGTCTCTACAACTCCTGGGCCTGCTGGGGAGCTGCACAGGTAACTGGATCACAGGGTAGATGACTCAACAGCAGAACATATTTGTTTCTTCTACAGTCACAGGAGCTCACTCAGCCCGCACAACTTTTTCTTATGCCTAGGATACAGTCGACTTGTCAGGCCTTCAGAAACCAACACACCTGTGATCATCACAGTCCTGATGCAGGCCTCACTCAGCTCCTTTAGGACTGGCTTGGTTTCCTTTTTCAAGCGATTCTCCATTATGAGAAGTCCCAGAAATGTTAACTCTGACTCCACTTTCTCCCTTTGAATTCAGGGGAAAAAATCAATATTAAAGTGTAGCTATGTAGACTCAACAGTTGATTTTTATTTCTTTTCTTTAAAATTTCTGTTTTATTAATGGAATATATGCACCTGTTAAAAATAATAAAAAAGAACCCAGGAGTTTACGATGAAAACCAATAATTCCTACTCCACAACCTCACCTCTTTTCACATTTCCAGAGGCAACCACTTATAAATCTTTCAGCTACTTCTGGTTTTTAACTCCAGTTTTTTCAAAGGAATGTTCTTATCTTCCAATCCCTCTGTTAAGTTTTTAAAATTATGTTAAGGGTGAATATTTTTCAATTTGCATCTTTCTCTTTTCTTTTGAGCTTGCAATCAAAATTTTAATTTACTCAGCATTTATCAGGTGCATTCTGCCTATAAGGCACCACAGTAACTGCGGAATATGTGGTCATTCTTTTTAGCCTGCACCTGTTACTACCAGTAACTAAAGGGCATCAGCCAGGGTTTGGAATTTTGGGGATTTGAAGCGGGAGACTTGTATCTAAGCAGGTTACAAGTTATGTAGGGCCCCTCTTCTGAAATGGAATGAATCTTGGGCAGTTTCTTAAAAAGTATATTTGGGGTCAAGGATTCTTTCTTGACCCTTCATTGTTCAGTTTTTCTGAGTAGAGTAAGGGTAAGCTTGCAGGAAGAGAGGAGGGGAGAGGAGGAAGGGAGGCCTGAGGATCCAATCCATCGGCATACTGTCAGTTACTCCCTGGGCTCAGCCCTGGGTCTCAGCGCCATCTTCCTCAGTGCATGGCGTACCTGAGTCTGGGTCTCTCTGGGGCTCCACAGGATGAGCCAGCTTTGCTCTTGCCATCTCTCTCTGTCTGGCTCTGGTATACTGTACCCTGCTTCCACCCAGTCAATTCAGCTAGCACTGCCCACTCACTTTGAATCTCACAGAAATGTATTGACCTAGCTCATCTGCAGTAATCACCTCTCTCTTTGACATTGTTCCTTCATTCAAACTTGGATGGGAACACAGGAAGAAATTTCACTATACAGATTTCTTCATCATCCATTAAAAATTCCACCTACTAAATAACTACTTTGTTTTAAATCTTTTATTAGGCACTTTAGTATACTCAGATAATCAAATATCAATCCTGTTTTAGCAATCTCAGAAAATACTATAAAAGAAAATCTACCTAACATGGAATTTTAAATTTAACTTTACTATTTCTGTATTATAAATTGTATTAATATTTTTATGTTGACGATACCAATATCTTCTCACCAATTTTTTGTTTTTTGTTAGATTCATAAAGAATTTTGTTTTTAACAACATTACTGAGGTGTAATTGTCATATAAAAACTGCACATATTTAATGTGAACAATCTGATGGGTTTAGGTAATATGTATACACTTGGGCAATCATTACTATAGTCAAAATAATAAACATATCCACCACCCCCAATGTTTCCTCCGGCTCCTGTTTTTTGTTTGTTTTGTTTTGCTCTGTGTTAAGGACACTTAAGATCACCTTCCTAACAAAATTTTGAAGTTTACAGGATGGTATTATTAATTATAGGCACTATGTATTATAGCAGATCTCTAGATCTCATTCATCTTGCAAAATTAAATGTTTAATTGATCCCACTAAGCAACTGCCACTCCCTTCTTCCAAAGTCCTTGGAAATCATCATTTCACTATTTCTAAGAGTTTGATAGCTATAGATACATCATGTAAGTACGGGTATGCAGTATTTGTCTTTCTGTGACTGGCTTATTTCACTTAGCAAGATGTGCATCCTCCAGGTCACATGGCATGAGAGGTTTTTTTTTTTTTTTTTTTTCCATACCACAGATTGAATTCAAGGGTACTCAGCCACTGAGTTGCATCCCCAGTCGTTTGTGATTATGTTATTATTTGTTTAAATTTTGCAACAGGGTCTTGCTAAGTTGCTTTGGGCCTAAGCCTTCTTTTTTAAGCCCAAGTAACATTCCACTGCATGTATGTACCACATTTTCTTTATTTATCCACTGACGGACCTTCAGGCTATTTCCATATTGTGGCTGTTGCAAAAAAAAAGAAAAAAAATGCTGCAAAAAACATAGGAATGCAGAGATCGCTTTGAGATCCTGATTTCAGTTCTTTTGGACATATACCTGGAAGTGGGATTACGGCACTGCTGGATCACATGGCCCCTCTACTTTCACCAGGTTGAGGAGACCCCATGCTATTTCGCACAGCAGCGGCACCACCACACCTGTGTTGCACTCCCACCAACAGTGTCTATCGGCTCCAGTTCCTCCATATCCTCACCAACACCTGTGATCTTTTTGGTTTTTTAAACAGTCATCCTAATAGTCATGAGGTTTTGATGTGCACTTCACTGATCACCAGTGAAGGTTAGTGCCTTTTTGTATACCTGTGGGCTGTTCGTGAGTCTTATTTGGAGAAATGTCTGCTCAGATGCTCTGATCAGTTTTTAATTGGGTTATTATTTTGTTATTGAGTTGTGCTCCTTATTCATTTGGGGTATTAATTTCTTATCAGATACATGGCTTGCAAATATTTTCTCCCATCCCGAAGGTTTATCTTTCACTCTTTTGATTGTTTCCTTTGCTGTGCAGAGGAAGCATTTTAGTTTAATATCCAGAAGCAAAAGAATGGAATTAGAACTTTATCTTACACCACACACAGAAACCAACTGGAACCAGATCGAAGACTAAAACGTAAGACCAGAAACGGAAGCTCCTTGAGGGAAACGTAGGGGAGAGTTTCTTGATGTTGGTCTGGGCAATGATTTCTTGACTGCCATGCACAAAGCACAGGCAACAAAAGCAGAGACAGACAACAGACATGTGTTCTGTTTTACAGCTCTGCCCTTATCCGCATTGTCAGGCACATCTGCTTCTTCCCTACATTTCCAACAGGGCTGCTGTGTTCACCCCTTTGCACCCACTGGTCCAGTTCCCTGCAATGCTGGCCTCTGGGTATCTGCGTGTCTTGCCCTGGTATTTTTACCCAGATCTCTGTTCAGATGCTGCTCCCCATAGGGCCTCCGTGATTCCCCCCTGCAAAATGGCACTCGGTCTTCTGAAAAGCCTTCCTAACCTGCTTCATTTCCCCCCTTCAGGACATTTAAAAATTGCCAATGAGGCAATATTTTATTGATTTATTTTATTATCTATTTCCCCCAATTAGTATATAAAGTTCTTAAGGGCAAGGGCTTTATTTTATTTACTTCTGAATGAATCCTCGGTTCCTTGAGGATCTAACACATAGCAAAGGTCAACAGAAGTTTGCTGAATCAATGAAGGGGCAAACCTCAGGGAAGTGTTTCTCATGCTTTTTAGCTTCAGGTAATATTTTTTTCAAGTTATCTCAAGAAACTCACTTCCCCGTTCTAATCTTTTAGAAGTGTTTGATTTTCCTAATTGGAAAACCTGGCTAAATTAATTTGATCCTAGTAAAAATCAAAACCTTATCCTTTTACCCTTTCTGAAGATAGCAACTAAATGCTAAGAACTTCATAGGCTCCTGATATTCCCTGGGAAACCTGTGATGGTGTAAAATCTAGAACATTCTATTATTTTGTTGTATTCATAACAATGTCTATTTCACTGGTGGCTCTTAAATAGGAACACAGCTGCATCTGTCCGTGGCAGCTGGGCAATGGCTATGCTCCACCACTAGCTATGTGAATCCTGTCTTCACATATGACCTTAATGTTTGTTATTTAAATTTGTGTTTGAAAAATTGTGTTATGGGCCTTTATGATTGCTCAAGAATAGCAAACACCTGGAATGCTAAATCTGAGGATGTCACTCATATATTTCAAAATGAACTTCATGATTGTATTTCAAGGATTAAAACGACATGGCTGAAATGCTCCTTAGGAATCATCAGTCCTACAATTTCAGATGGGGAACAACCACAGAGTAAGAAAAGGGCAATGAGTGCTGATTATCTTACATAGACTTAGGTTGCGAGTAATAATATTAAATCAAAGACACCAGTATCTGACATGAAGGGGCAAATTACATATAAATAAGGATCTCTTTATCAGCAACATAAATCAAATATCTCCAACTGAAGTAATAAATAGTTTATCAGCTATGCAATCTACAGCATTTCTCTATTCCTTTGTCATAGGTAATTTAAAAATCACCTTTTAAAGCTGAAGAATATTGGAAGAAACAATAGTGTATAGATTACCATCTAATGAGGACAATTTATCCCCTTAATGTAATTAAGAATATTGAATTTTATTTCTTATAAAGAATTCAATTTGTACTCATTACCTTCCCACATCTGAGGGAGGTATAGTATTGACCCCTGAAAAAAACAAAACAAAAATATGAGTCTAAAGAATTCTGGAAATCTTTCAAATTTTTGACTGTCTCCTTCTCTCAGTCCCTCTATATTGGGACACCCAAGTAGGACGTTCCCATAGTACTCAGAGTAGGAGCAGAGCTGAGACTAAGGAGGTGCAGGGCAGGGATAACACATGCTGTTTGGGAGTCAGAAATCCCATCCTTGTTCTCCCACCAGCCAACATGGTGGCCTAAGTAAATCTTCCCCAGTCTCAGCTACAACTGCTCATCTCCAAATCAGAGGACCAGATGAGTTCAGTTGTTCACCAACAAGAGCCTTTCTGGTGATATGAGCTGTCCATCCATCCATCTCCAGGGCTCATTCACCTCATGCACAGGGAGCCTGCCCTAGTGCTGATTTCTGACTCCTTACCTTGCTAAACGCTCCACCTCTGAGAGCTTCCCCAACTTCAGAGCTTTGTGGGCAAGGGCAATGACACGGAAGCCTTGCACTGTGTAATTCCTCAGCTCCTGTGGGAAATTCTTGGGCACTGTTAGAAGAAAAGGAAGAGGTAAATATAAGAGGTAAATCATATCGGCTGCTTAGATTCTGAGCAAGACTCCAGGATGTGGTCATTTTACCTGGTTTTAATTTTCATCTCATAAAACTGTTCTAATAGAAAGCTTATAGCTTCAGCCAAAAGTCAGGAATGAGTTTATCAGTGTGTTCTTATTATTAGGGTGGAAATAAATGTCAAAGATGTGCTGGTTATCGACTGAGCTAAGGACTGATTGTGAGCCCCAAAATTCACATGTACCGCCTCACCCCAGACATGATTGCATTTGGAGGTGCAGTCTTTGGGATGTAATTGAGTCATGAAGGTGGAGTCCTCATGAATAGAATGATGACATGTAAGAGGTGATCTCTCTTGTTACCCCATGAGGATTCAGCAAGAAGCCTGCCATCGCAAACCAGAAGGCAGCCCTCACCAAGAACCCAACTGGCCAGCATCATAATCTTGAATATTCTGACCATTCTTCCAGAATGGTGAGAAATAAAACTCCACTGTTTAAGCTGCCTAATCCATGGTGTTTTGTTATACCAGCCCAAGCCAGTTCAGACAAACTGGTGTCAGTTTTGACGGGGTTCAGCAAGGACAGACCTCAGCACTCTGTCTACCTGGATGAAATAAGAGAAACAGCTGATCTCTAGAACAGGGGTTGATGAACTCTGGTACATAGGCCAATGAACCACTGTGTGGTTTGTAATAAAGTTTTACTGGCACATGGATGTGCCCATTGGTTTGCTTATTGTCTGTGTTTGCTTTGGGGCTAGAGTGGCAGTGTTGAGTAGGAACACAGGTACTATGTGACCAGCAAGGCCTAAAATATGCACCATCTGGCTCTTTACAGAAAAGTTTGCTGACCCCTGTTTCAGATGACAGATGACATAATGCCAACATTTTTGTGTTTGGGCATGGTGACTATGCTATGTATGTATGACAAACTCGTCATGGTTTATAATGAACTGTGGAGTGACATAGGAAAACCAGACACAATGGGAGTATGGTAGCAGAGGTAGAAAAACAACTGGGTTCTAGTTTCCACTCCACTCCCAGCTAGCTTCCTGACCCTGGCCATGTTGCCTGTCTTCTGCACCTCAGTTCCTCATCCATAAAATGAGAGGGTTGCAGATCTCTCTGTCCCCATTTATCTCAAAATTTCTAGGATAGTCCTAGAATATTCCTGGAGGTGGTGATCTACTTTCAAAGAAGCTCCTAACTCTCCTTTTCTTGAAGAGGGAGGGGTGGGGGGTCACCGAAGATGGTATTCACCTATTGGAAAGATCAGGAGTTTGGACAACAGAAAGAACTGGAAGGGCTACCCTTCTGGTAGAACAAGAGCAATAGATAGCAGCAAACTGCCTAGAAGATGCTCACAGTATCAGTGTTGCTGAAAAAACAAAACAAAGCCAAGTATAAGACAGTTAATGGGAGCTATGAGCAAGTTCAAAGGCAGAAAAGAAAGGGCTCTTCTCAAGTTAAAAAAAAGAACTCCAAATTAGAAAAGCTAGAACCACCATTTGCAAAATCTAGAGTTCTGTGCACAAATTGATGGCTATCAGCAATCATAAGGAGAAAATAAATGAAAATCGGGGGGGAAAAAGACCAATTTTATTCAAATGAACTCATTTGAATGCAACAATCTTCTTATAAACCTGGCTGTTGCTTAGAAAGTACATATGCTTGTAAGACAAAGAAAAAATACAAATCCCCTCAAAGTCTGGCCCAGAATGTTAAAATTGTTATAAAAATGATCAATTATCTTGTTCTAATGTTATCTACTTTACTTTAATCACTTTTTCTAAAAGATTTATCTTTCTTATATTCTCCTTCCATTGATTTGTCTGAGCCCTCAATAATGGAACCACTACCCTTTCCTGGACGTGACAGAGACCCGTTTGCAGAACCAGACTAGTATCCATACCTCACCCTTTGGATCCCTCTGAATACTTCTCATTCTCACCCTCTCTGGTTCTCTGACCCTAGTGATTCCCCCTCTGACTCCTGACTCTACATTTCCTTCCCTGGTACCTCACTGTGGTTGTGCTTTTCTGGCTGGACCATGGCAAGTTCCTTATTGTCGGCCTTGAAATTATCCCCCTGCATTATGGAATCTTCTAGGCTCATTTTCCACCCATCCAAAGACCAACCTGTTTCACATTCATTGATTGTGGAGTTTTATGCATTTGTGTGTTTGTGTGTGTGTGTGTGTGTGTGTGTGTTTTGTTTTGATTTTTCGGGGTTGGCATTTGCTTTTGTGTTTGACCTTTTAAATGACTTCACCTCTTGAAAGAGGAAAGCGTCAGTACCTGTTTTGGGTCTGCAGAACCTGGCCACCATCTCTGGGGCACCCTTCATGTAGACGTGGAAGTGATCCTCCCCGGCCAGCTGAGCGATCACAGACATCCTCTGCAGGCTTGATGAAAACGGAAACTGGCGCAAGATGGCAATGGCTTCTACAGGACTCTGCAAGGGCATCCACAAAAGGGGGCTTAGAAAGACCGCAAGAGCTATTTCCCAGAGGCACACCAACAAAATGGTTTCCTCCTCCATGAGCCTAGCCACACCGTGAGGTAGTGTATTTGTCACAACATTGACACTTTCCTGGCTCCTTCTAAGGTGACTTCTTCTACAAGTTGTCTGGTCTGCAAGTCCTTCCCCTTGAGCCTCTGGAGAAATCCTAATCACCTTCCAGCTAAGCTCACTTCCTCCCCAGAAACAGTATGCGCTCCATCTCTGGACTCCCATGGCTCATCCTTCTGCTTTCGTTGGAGTAGTTGGCACACTGTATCACACTTATTTGCACCTGTATTGATTTTCTACCAGTCTTTGCGCTCTTCCAACATAAGCCCAGCATGTCTTGTTTTGAATTCTAGCACACTGTTCAGGCATTCCTAGGTAGTCAGTGAGTGAGTGCTGAACAAACTAATGGATGGATTCATGACTGAAAGAATGACCAAACCAACTATGGGATTTGTTAAGCTTAAAAACGGGAACATAAAAAATATGTGAAAGTCTGAGAAGTTTCACTAGTCTTAAGGGAAAAGAGCTATAGGATTTAAAGAAGCAAATCATACCCGACTGGCTTCAGGTCCTGGTTTTATTATTGTGTATGAGTCTGACATGCCAAATTTGTAGGAGTTCACATTGCAATCTTCCATTTTCTGTTGTAAAATGAAAACATTTATTAGATTCCTTGGAGAAAAATAATAAGAAAGAAATCTCTCCCATTTGAATAACACTTTAATCTTTTCAAAGTCCTTCTCATGTATTTTTCTCTCCCAGGACAATTATCTTAATACCATCATTGTCAAATTTCTATTGTGTTGATTTATATTTAAGACCTTTTTGTAGAATGTCAAAAATCCAGAAATATGATGAATACATTTTAAGCTGTAATTGATGGAAAAAATGCTAGCTGCAGGTCAAGGACTCTTCCTAAATGGTTATATGTAGGAATTGGAGGAGAGATTTTTAAGTGGAGATATGGTCTCCAATATTGTGGACTACAATAGCTCTTAAATGGGTTAGAGTTGTGTCCTGAGATAAACTTGAGACTATTTCTTTATACTAATTTATAACCTAATTTATCTAACTAGGGAGTTAGCCAATTAGGAATCACATTTGAAAATGGTTTGTATACTTTGGATGCTACAAATGGTAGCAATTCATACCATTGAGAAACCAATATTAAAATATGGGAAAGGCAATTAGATATAAAGTGCAGGGGAGAGAAAATAGGAGATAGTATCTCATCTCCACTCTGTGACTTAATTGTTTAATCTTGGGGACATCACTTCATATCTCAGATCTCAATTTCTTCTGAAAAAAATTCTTACCTTCCTTCTAGAGCTAAAATTCTTAAGAATCTATAATGACTCCCCCTTAAGTTTAGTGGAAGCTTCTAACTAACAAACTCCAATTTTGATATTTAATTCAAGGCTGCTACTGACTCAGCTTTAAGCTCAATGAATAATCTTGCATATTTATGCTTTGTTTGGGAGGATAGAACTGTTCTGACAGTTCCTACAGAGATAATACTCAAGATTTATGTTTCCAAAAGGACCCGACTCGTATGCCACTTGTAGGTAAACTGATCCTCCTCTGATGGGGAAGGAGATATTATTAGGACCAGGATCAAAGTCACACGTAATAGTCACTCTGGGAAACTCATCATTGTTCCAATAATGCTGGTCAGGATGCTGTTGTATAGTAAGTACACAGGTGCTTCTCTATTAAGATCCAGGAAACTGCTTATGTCTTGTCTTCATGCCCAAAATTTCTCCAAAGAAAACATGGTATTTTACTGATTTCAGAAACTTCCCTCTCTACCAGGTTCCCCCTTTCATTCATTTGGCTTGTAGGAAGCTAAAATGTTCCTACCACACATCCTTCTGTTAGCCTCTTCACGAGGTGTATTTCATGCCCCTACAAACATTTGTCTCCATTTTTCACAACTTTATATACTTTCCAGTATTTTATATATCAATGTAAGTGGCTTTAAAGCTCCTTTTTTTTGGAGAGCAGCAGAATGTAATTAATTAGCTAGCTAATTCACGAACACCCTCCACTTGTTTGGCACTTGATAGTGCTCAAAGCTCCTCAGGGCTCATCCTCTCCGTGCTCACCACGTCTGTGAATGAGACATCACAGATGAGGGGACAGACTCAGAGTCTTGATTCTGGATTTGCAATCACAAGGCAGAGAAGGACAGAGCACAGAGCCCTTCCCACTATGTCATGGCAGCCCCCCTGGATGGCTCACCCCTTTCAGTTGTCATTTGCTCTGAGCTCAGAAATTGGAACCAGATGGAATGAGGATCCTTCAGGTTGGTGTGTACAATGCAGTAGCTACCCGCCACTGTGACTGGATAAAAATTTAATTTTTCTTTCTTTTCTTTTTTCTTTTTTTGTTACCACGGATTGAACCTAGGGGTGCTTACCCATTCAGCCATATCCCCAGCCCGTTTTTATTTCTTATTTTGAGACAGGGTCTCACAAAGTCCTTAGGGCCTCACTAAGTTGTTGAGATTAGTCTCAAACTTGCTATCCTCTTGCCTCGGCCTCCCTAGTCACTGGGATTACAGGAGTGTGCCACCATGCCTGGCTGCTGTTTAAACTAAAATTATCAATTTGATTCTTCAGTTGCCTTATTACATTCAAGTGACAGCCACAGAAGGCCCAGCTTTAGAGAACTATCTCTCCAAGGGTGTTTGGAGAACATTTGTACCATGCTATTGCCAATCAAGAAGGTTTGGGGGTCAAATAGATTTAGTAAATGTTGCATATCATGTCCTCTCTTGAATATTCACATTGCAACTATGGTATATTAAAGAAATTCTGAAGAAAAAAAAATCTATTTAACTTTACATAGGTAGCAGTTCCCAAAATTATTTGATTATGGAACCCTATTTCACATTACACTCCTTAACAGAGTTCTTTGAAGCAGAGGTTGGCAAATTCTGTAGGATCAGAGCAGAGTTCATTTTAACCACAATTGGAAAGGCTTCAGGACTCCCAGTAAGGATCTCTTCATGTTTTCCTCATTTGATTAAATAAACCATGACCTTACCCAGGCAGTGCTTTCAAACATTTTGAGATCCAGAGGGTCTCCCTGGATGGTCCCATCAAGAAGGATCAAAGAGTGGCAGCTGGCCATGGCTGCACACAGAGGGCCCCATGGCAAGGCCTTGCCTGAGGCAAAGCTGTGAACTTTCTGAAAACTGGTAGAGAAGATAATAAGTTAAAGTTTTCAATAAAATCATTTTGCACACTCTGCCCCTGAAAGTTTGCTATGGTAAAACTCCAGGCACCTATCCCTTATGCTCAAAGCCCTTCCATGGCTCCTCCTGCTCTACAGGACTAAGTTGAAACTCTTTAGCCTGGTAATCAAGGTCCTGTGGGCCCCAGTTTTACCTCACTTCACAGCTGCTACGCCTACTGATGTCCTTTATGTCCTGGATCCTAGACCCAGAATCAACATCTTGCTCTTTCTATACTTGTCCAGGGACTATGCTGCCTTCAATCCCGTATTCATCTGGTTTCTTCAGTTTTAAACCAGAGTTCTCTGCCTGCAAAGTGGTCTTTATACCATCTTTCTCTGAGTTGGATATGCATTTTCTTCTCAGCAGAGATTACCACTGGTCAAGTGGGTTTGGCACAATCAGAGGGCTTGGTACAATCACAGGGATTTTTGTGACAGTACTTGCAGCCCTCTGCCGTAATAGCTGTGCTCTGGGAAGGCACATGAGCAGGCAACTCTGAGCTACACCTGCAAACCCTGTGGAGCCGGCTCCGAAAACCACATACCCTAAGCCAGAAGGTCCTAGGTTCATGAGGTAGCAAGATGGGAAAGGAGCCCACCTGGTGGTTTCAGGCAAGTAAAAGCATGCCTTAGCTCTGGAGTGTTTCTTGCTATTCAGAACTTCCAAATTTGCTGTGCTTTCCTGAAAATCCCAGTCCATACATCCTGCCACTAAAGTCTGTTTTCCTCTTTGACAGCATAGAATGCCTTGGTTTCCCTTCCTCTCCTCCCACCTCAGAGCTGAATAGTGGTTGGATCTAGTTGTTTCTACTTCTTTAAAAGCTTCAGAGTGCTAGGGGTGTGGGAGGGCCATGGAAGGATGGAAAGAGCACACGTTCCATCACTTTCACTATTCTGGCCATCAGAGGCCCTGTCTGTCTAAATGAAGGCTGGCTGGGACACTGAACAGCCAGGAGCAGAAACACCTGAGAAGAGTTAAAGCCCAGGTGTCCTCTGAAAAGTCACACCACCTGTCTGCTACTATCTTTTGCCTGTACTGTACCTGCCCTAATATCATCTTGGAGAGTGCCTATGTGACTTCACTAACTGACAGTTGCCTCAGTCACAGTTTGAAGCCAGAACTGGATAATCGGAGCCAAGAGCTGAGATTATCAGTTCAGATTGAGAGGCAAATCTTAGCCCTGTGGGGATGGAGCTAGGAGATTAGGGTACTCTCTGTGGAAGGCCCTTCCTCCCCTCACCAGTTCTGTTCTGAGGTAGGTGTCTATGTGATTATTTTCTACTCTCCCTAGAGCTGGCTTTTAGACCATGTTTGTAAAATTTCTAACTATACATCCTCTAAAACTTATCTCAGGTGCCATCTCTTTCCAGTGGCTTTCATTGATCCACTAAATTTCTACATTCAATCACCATATTATTATATAAATCAAGACTATGTGCCATACCAAGCAATTTTTATTGCTTCTTCTGTATTCTGATTTCCGGCCTTAATAATAACAATTTTCTTGGCCTGTGTTGTATATTGGGGGTGAGTATCTTTGTACCTTTTGATCCCACTGGTCTGTGAACTCCATTAGGGAGGAGATAGAGCCTTCTTTTCTGTCCTCACTACACCTACCTGCACCAGAAAGACTTTGCAGCTATGAATCAAGCATGATTGTGATTTCATTCTGCTCATCTGTTTTGTTCATACTGTTCCTTAATCATCCACCTTTTTCTATTCCATTTTTCATGTGGAATGTGAAGGCTTACTTTCCAGGTCAGGTTCAGAACTTAGGACTCATTCAATTTAACAAGTCAGCTGATTCCAGCCCATTACTATATATATTTGATGTGATTCTCATCCCTTAATACTGGAAGGATGGATTTGAGTACCACCAAGGCAAGCCCACCATCACTTTTCTGCTTCATTTAAGGGACCTACCAGTTATTGGCAGTAGAGACAGTCCCCCAGAGGTCCAGCCCATCTTCTGTAAGAGTGCCTGTCTGAAAGAAAAATTAAAATTGGTATTAGTATAAGATGTAAAGGCTTTAATTATAATGTGATTTAAATGAACCCTAAGATCTAAGAAATTATCATAGATCCAGTTGTCCAAATCTTTTGTAAGTGTCAAATTTGAATATGGCCAAATATTCAAATATTTGACTCATCAATATTACAGATGAGTCCCCAAGATCATGTTGATAATCAGGTGATTCTAGTTACTATGATGATAAAATACAAGGGCTTTGTTTTGGTTTTGTTTGTTATTGTGAATATTGCTATTGCTATAAGAGAAACAGTAAGTGAAAATCCAACAAGAACCGGTGTGAATTTGACTCTTCAGTTGGCACCTGCTGTCTTTCTAAAGTGGAGCTCAGGATTTCTTTTTTCTTTCTTTCCAAGACTGTTTAGTTCACAATTTGCCATCTGGTTCACAGTCATTTTCTAAAAATATGGGTGACAGTGACTGTCCAGATTGATAATGAAATGTTGGTAAAGGGCTTTGAAACTACAGAGAGAAACTAAGTGCTAATAATAGATATTAATTAATGCCCATGAATGGGTTTTATTGTTCGAACAAGAGGAAAATGTTCAGGAGATATGATTTGCAGTACTATGGGGAAGTATTTGTCAGATAACGTAACAGAGAAAGCAAAATGGAACTGAGTTCTGTCACAGCACTTAATTTTCTCGTTGTTTCCCAGTCATTCATTAATTGCAGACCCTAGTCTCTTGCTGCATTGGGCTAACACCATCAGGCCTGTTTAACACCCAGAGAGAATGCAGTCACCCACAGCTTCTCTGGCACTGCCAAGGCCGAGCAGAGCATTTCCAAGCACTGCAGAACATCCTGTTTCAGCACTGACTTCCAGGCCTCTGACTTGAGGTTCTTAATGTCATCTCTGTATAAGACACTGAATTTTGTAGTTCCCTATCAAATAAGTTTTATCATTAGATTATATCACATTAGCATAATGGTTTACTGGGAAGTGCTTATGACGCTTTTCATTCTTAAACTGAGCAGAAGGGCAGAGATAGGTTAAAGGTGAAATGAGCACCTATGGGAATAGTTGTCTGTGGGTTGGAACGGCAGAACAAAAGCACCCCTTCTGGAGTCTTCCACCACTAGAAATTTTGCAGTGCATGGGGAAAGACAAAACACATTCTGGGTTTTCAAACTAAGGAATCTTTGTTTCATTAATTCATTTGGACTTGACAAATAAAGAGCTCATTTGATTCAGTTATTCCTTGAACAAAAACAACTTTTCAAGATAAGTTACTTGCTTCATTTCCCTCCTGCATTTTATAAAGGCCCCAACCTGTGCATTTATTTTCTAAATCCTCTTGGGTTGTTTGATTTCAAAGTGTTAGCAAGTTAATTCAAACTGAAATGTTTTCCTGATGACTAGATTATGTTTTTAAACATTCATATTTTGAACATGAAAACAGAGAATGCTGAAGTAAAACTAAAATGAAACTGTGCTACTTCTGTATGTGAAAATGACCCATTTCCAATAAACTAACAATAAACAGAAAGCTCAATTATATTTGAACTTCTAAAGGGGATAAGATAGGAAAAACAAACAACAAAAAGAAAAAAAAAAGCAACTCTTAGCATGAATATAAGCCCAGGCTTGAGCTGAACTGAATAAAAAGAAAGAGCACTTATCTTAGAGAACTTCTAATATTCTAACAAACCAATATAAAATAGAAATATATATGGGGACATATATACACAGAGGCCCAGTGATAGGTATCTTCTAAGTTGAAATAACACAGAATGGAAATTCAATTAATTGTATAGTTTTTTTTTTTTTATTCCAACCTTATGTTGTTAGAGTTTTATAATGTAAAAGTTGGAAAAAATCTTGGAGATAATTTTAGTTCAATCTTTCTATCTCATAAAGGCCATGCAGAAACTTAGTATCCAATCCAGGATTAGAGTTTTCATTTTGCCAATTCCCAGCTGGGAGGTCTTTGCACTATAACATGCTGTCATGCCATATGGAATTTGACCAAGTAAGCCTGGGAGCAGCCCCTCAGACAGACTAGCAGATGACAGGAGGATGCAGAGGAAGAAGTTTTATACAGGAAGAAAAATGAACAGCCTTTGGGAAAAATTGGTCTTTGAAACAAAATGAATAATGCACATGTTTTATAAATAACCCTCCTGTATTCTAGACTCTAGTGAGGCTGTTGGGTAAGTAATAGGAATCCCTATCAGAAAACTTCCAAGGAGTTATAATCTGGCCCCAAATCCAAAATGAAGCTGCTGCTAAATTAACCCTAAGCATTCTGACTAATGGCAATTGAGGACTTTTTTTGTCAAATGAAACACAAAGAGATAGGGAACTACAATAAACTGAGAGATAGGCCACTTTCAGCAGGGACCAACAGGGTCAGGTTTCCTCCTGAGGCCTTTCCAATTTATCATCAACTCTCCATTTTTGCTCTCATTGTCTTGCACTATGAATGATCTCTCTTTTCAGTTGTTCACAGGTGGCCTCCTCTGTCCTATCTCTCTTCCATCTCTTCTTACCAATTCCTTCAGATGGAATAATAAAGTACCTATAAAAAATGTCACTCATCTTTAAAAAAAAAAAATGATAAGGGCTCCCATTCACCTTCCAGACCAGGCCCTGCTCCTCAGCTTGCCATGTCAGCCCCCAGTGTCACTCCCTGCAAACAGTCCATTGTCCTCTGTCCCCACATATTCCTGCCTCCCACACACTTGTGCTCTGAACAGCTTGCCTCTGAGTCTGGATCCACTTCATCATGCCTGACATTTTGCTCAGAACTTCATTAAGCACACAGCACACAACTTAATGGTTGTCTACACTCTGTGAGCTTCTCAAGACCTCAGCGTCTCTCTCTTTAATGGGACTCTCCACAAGTACTGTGGACAGCATTGGTTCTCTGCCAATGTGGGTTAACTAAACATGGCCAAAGCCTTGATCAATTTTCTAAATTCAAATGAACTAAAGACAGGGATGGACAAATCCCCGCCCAGGGCACCACAGCAGGTAAGTGACCCTGGCCATGCTGAGGCAGGATCTGAACAGCAGGCAGCTGGTGCTGAAGTTCCTCAGGTCTCCATAGGAGACAAGGTCTAGGGACCTGCCCTTGGCAGCAATGCTCCCATCTGGCACATACTCCCCCTCTGCCACCTTTCCAGGCCCCTAAGCACAGAGACCACCTGCCCTAGCCTAGAGCCCTGATACCTGAGGACCACAGGAAAGAAGAGTGGCAGGAACATGGGCCACTGTCCACGCCCTCTCTTTCCTTACAAAAAGCAGAAGATGAGAAGAAATTTTTACTTGAGCTATGGACAAAGCACTTCAAGGAATAGAAATGTTCCTCACATTTTTGCTTGAAAAAGTCCATCAGGAAAGTTATCAGAGTAAAAGGTTAAACACACACACACACACACACAGGCACAAAAAAACACTAAATTCCACAGGGAAAAAATTTCATGATGTGATGACTAAACTGACTTTGGAGTCAGTGAAGTAGCCAGAAGGTGATCTCACACTAGCTCACTGTGTGGCCTCCTCTGGCCTCAGTATTCTCACATATAAAATGGAAGCACTAGAAGAACATTCCCCCAGGCCCTCTCCAGCTCTGCTATGCCTCAAAACCATCACCCTTCAATCTGGAATGTTTGGATCTTACTTTGTCAAAGCACACGAGGTTTATTTGCCCACACATGTTGATTCTCTGTGGAGAGATACAGAAGATTTTCTTTTTCTTCAGCCTCTTCTGGGCATACACGATGCCTATGGTCAGGGCAGCTGGCAGCACTGGAGGGACAGTCACCGTGAGGAGGATTAGGGCCATGGTCGCAGTGTCTCTTGGGGGGACCTGGAGAAGGGAAATACATCTACACAGTCAGCCTAGCACCGCAGGCCAGCATGATTTTGATTTCTTTCTGCTCATCTGCCTCCTGCAACAGCACGGGAGCCTTGGAGACTGGCTCAGAACATTCCTACAGTCAGTTCTCTTGCGACTGAGTGTTCTTTTGGCTGTCCCTAAAAATTGAACACATCTCTCACTGCAGAACAAAGGAGAACCTTGATCCTTATTCCAAGCCTTGGGTTTTTCCTACTTAACCTTGTACCCAGGCCACCCACTGCTTCTCTGCTCATCAGACCTCCATGCCCCCTTGGGTTCCCAGGACACCAGGGCTAATTTCAGTTTACATTTCATGCAGTAGCTTGACTGTTGGCCCAGGACAGGATCTGAGGAGGTGCCCAGTAGAGAATGGTGAAGGAGCAGTGACTTGGTAAAAACCAGGATCAGGGATCTGCCATGATCTGAGCATATGTTATTAGGTATAGGGGAGTGGTATTAAAATGAGTTTGCTCTCACTGATGCAGGCACTGTGTAGACTAGGTACATTATTTAATTCTCCTCACAATGACTGCTTTCTCCAGCATAAACACAGTAGTTTTGACCCTGAGAACTCAGCTTGCTTAATCCTGAACTGGAGCAGCCAGACACAGCCTATAACAGGGGCCAGGTTCAGACCCATAAGAAGGCAAGCTCTCGGGTTCTGTTTGCTGCTCTGGAGGTACTGGATGCCGAGTTCTACCTGGGAAACCTTCATTCCCAGTCTGTACCAGGGCTTTGATTTTGCTTTTCTGCTCAGCATTCTTTTTCCTAAATGAAACTGGTACACTAGTGGCCTTGATGCTCTGCCTGGTTCTACCCAGGCTACATTCAACTAGTAATGAAGTGGCCTCCCCTACTCTCCCTTGCCCCAGAAGTATTCCCTGGGGGCTTATTTCCAATTGAAATGTCTATTCAGAGGTTAAGTCTTAGCATAAACATTGCCTGGAAAATCTAGTTACATCTTTGCCTACCAATATTTATTCCCTGGCCCTCACCCGACTCCACAACCATGCAGAATTCACTGATGCCACCAGTTTGGACACCATAATGAGGTCATTCAAGCCAAGTTTCCGTTTGGATGCTTTATTTACATCTTCTTCCCTACCCACCCCCACTCTTGTAATCCCAGAAGGTCTATGTTGAGACTGCATGGTAGAGAACAGAATCAGACTCTAAGGACCAGAAAGGACCTTGGGGTCATAGCGGCAACCCCATCCTCCTGACCACACCTATGAAGAGAGGCATCCAAATGAAACCTGATAACCTGTAGATTAAAGGGATCCCAGGAGTTACCAGTTTCATAAAAGTAAACATTTCATTTCATTTAAGAGCCCAAGCAGAAAACATAAGCACGTGTTGGGGATTACCTGGGACATTTTCAAATACTTCAGGAAAAAGTCCAAGATCCTTTTCAATCGGATCTACTCCTACCTTTCTAGATTTCTCTCTTAATTGATGGCTGGTTCTAGAAGACCCTGTGCATCCTTTTTGTTTTGCTCACTCAAATTTGCCCTTCCTGCTGTCCAACCTAACTGACAAAATCTCCCCCAGTTTATCAGACTTGAGAAACATGTACTTCCTCTAAGGCTCTTTGGGCTTGGATACCACACATGTCACACTGGGAGTGATCCCTTGGCAACTTTTCGTAGCTGCACTATTCAATATGATTGGATGGCTGCTAATCACATATGGTTATTTAACTTAAATTAATTGAAATGAAATAAAATTGAAAACTCATTTCCTCATTTACATTAGTTACCTTTTAAAGTGCTCCATAAGCATAGGTGGCTCTGTGTTCCCATATTGGACAGTGTAAATACAGAATATTTCTACCATTCAAGATAGCTCTTTTGGACAGAGCCTATTTACAGAATGATGGGATCAAAAGCAACTTTACCTAACTTTCTTGAATTAGGCCAAGCTCTTAAAAAATATGCTCTGGAAAAACTTACCCCCAGTACTTACTTCATGGTACATATATACTCCTAGGGCATAGAAAAAACCTATAACCCCAAGACAAGCCAGAAACACGATGAACTTGAAGGCATCACTGTATAGTTTGAAGTTCAGAGGCCGGGGGTAGAGGATGGATCTCACCAAGTCCCCTTTTGCTGTATTGTAACCTACATGGAGACAATCACAGGTGGAGTAAGGCTCTTTTTAATACAGTTTCCAAGCCAAAAGTGGTTGAGTCATTGGAACTTGGAATGAAAACAGCATTGCTCTGATCTAACACTGAATTTGCTTTCCTTTTTTGTTACAAGTCACCAGAGCAGTCCATGGCACTCACTTTGGCCTGTTCCATTTCTATTGCTCTGGGAATCCATGTTTCCATGGCTCCTACAGTGCAGTTTCCCATTCCCCATGAGGGCTGAGAAAAACTGAACTAAGGACCTGAAGAATGTGTTGACCAGAGAAAATGAGGGTGCCAAGAGAAGACACTTTAAAGCAGACATGTGTTGAAAACAGATATTCAAAAAAATGAAAATTGAGAGAAAAGTGCAAGTAATTTCATATATGTACGCCTCTGATCATATCATTCTTGCACTCAAAATCTTCCCACTTTCTTAGAACAAAATTTAATTTTCTAGGCATGGATTTGAGGTCACCTTCATTTGATCTATTTCTACCTTGCTGGACTGATCCCAACTATTTACTGATTTTAGAAGACATCTTATACATTTCCTTGTATTTTGTAAGCATAAATTAGCCTATTTTAATAGTTCTGATGTGGTTGACTAAACCCTCCACATTCTACTGGGCTTTGTTAAAATGCCACCTCATCAATTAAGTGCTTCTAGAATTACTCTCATACTTCATACCAAGAATAATATATCTCACTCTTTGGGGTCCCTGAAATACTTGGCCATATGACATCCATCATCACTGCATGTTTTGGTTTGTTATACATCAATTTGTCTCCTACAACAGAGTATCATAATCCTTTAGGGAAAGGTGTACCTCACAAATTATTTCTCTAGCCCTCAGTGCATAGCACATGGTAAATATCAATTAACTTCTGAATTAGTGCCTAAAATGATTGACTACTATATATTCTAGATAAGAATCAGTGTTGTAAGTATAAAATGTGCCTTATCTCCACTGCTAGATGGACACCAGGCCTCCTTAAACATGGTTTTGCTGCCTTTGGAGAATAGATATAGACTTCTTTCTTTCTTGCTCTGTAAGAATTTTAACTGTACTCTGAAGGTTTCTGTGGTCTTTAACCATTAGTTTCTGTTTAGAGAACAGGCTGAAGATGCTCTAAAACCCACTAGCTTATTTCAATAGAAACACAAAGTCATGTTCTAATTAAGAAAAAAAAAAAAAAAAAACCTGTTCAGCCAGAACAATTGAATAATATATCAAACTAAAGCATGGTGGTACCAAAGTGAAAGGTATGTTTTGTGTCCATGAATATGTAGGGTGGCAGAAACACAGATCAGGGTTAAGGACCAGTAGTTGGGACCAGGTCATGAGCAGCTTTGCTTGTGAAGGTCATGTAGAAGTTTGAAGCTCATATGGCTAGCCATGCAAAGTTTTAGGTGTGATTGCCTGGGCTACTCCAGACTACGTGTTCAAAATATGATTTGGGTTAAACTCAGAAAAAGATTGGGACAAAAGTTGAATGGAAAGAGTCAACACTATTTCTCTTACAATAGATTAAACATGGTGTGTTTAAAGTCCATACTGAATGCACAGATGGTGTGACTCTACTCTGTGTACATCCAGAGAAACCGTAGCTGTACTCCATTTGTGTTCAATGAATCAACATTAAATAAATTTTAAAAAAAAGAAAGTGCATACTAAATGTCAACTATGGGAATGAAGGAGAAGGGACAGAACTCAGCAGAGAGGGACAGGCCTTGGGAGGCCCTCGTAGAATCATTGGTGCCCATTTGGAATAACGGAAGGTAAGGAGTTAAAGATTCCATTAAGAGACTAGCTTGATGGAGAGGCTGTTAACAGAGACCCAATGCAGGAGGTTTAAGTGCACATTTGATGCTTGATTTTGAAGAGTCTGTAGAGCACGCAGGTGGTGGTAGCCAGCAGGGAGTTTGATATATAGCCTAGAAAGCAGCCCCTTTAAAGGAAAAAAACTTCAGAGTCGTAATGGTTGACACTTTTTTAAGTGCTTAAAATATGGATGGAAAAGAGAAGAAGCCTATGGACATAAATCATCCAAGAGTATAGTCTTGCCTTGAAGATACGCATTACCTGTGCATATCTTTCATCACACACAAGACAGTTAACAAAGAAAAAGTCAGTTAAAATAGTGGTGATTTAGAATAATAGGGGATCTTCATAGAAAAGAATGTGACTGTTACTACCAGAATGTGGCAAACCCCAAAATCCTAAACAAACTTTCCCTGTTCTGATTCTGCCCACCTCCAGCCCTGACAAGAGTGGAATACACTAACCTGTCTGCAAAACTACTGCTCTTATGGGTCCCTGCCCAGAGGGCTTGACCTGGATAACTTCTGTCCCACAGAAGAGCACATGTTTCCGATAGTCCTCCAAGCTGTGGCATTTCCAAGGCATGGTGTTCTCCATTTCAGGCAGTGGTGTCTTTGTGACAGGTACACTTTCTCCTAAGGAAGATAGTATTTCATTAATTCTACATAAACCCATAATGATATTTAAAACTGGTACTTGCCAGTTTCAAGAAATGAGACAACCACAACTTATCTGGTCCTAATGCCCATCCAGAGGGTCAGATGACAGTTCTCAGGGCTGCTGGTAGTACAAGAAATGGCAAACTTCGTTGGATTTCAAACAGTTACTTAGGACTGCCTGTCTTCCCTATACCTGGTCTTCATGGTTTGTCATCATAATTTTAAAAGCAACCCAGGTTGACTGAGTTGTCACCATTCTTCAATGTTCGGTAGGTGCAGGACCACTACAAGGGTTAGAGGAGCCATAAAATGCACAGATACTAAGAGTATTTGCCTTTATTCCCTCATTTATTCATTTACCTATTCTTTTACCTAGTCAGTCAATAAATACTTTTTAAGTGCTTATGCTGTGCCCGGGACTGTGCTCACTGCTGGGATTATAGCAATAAACAAGACAGACAGACATCCTGCCCTCAAAGATCAAGGAACCAGACTGGAAAACAGAGGTCCCCCTACACCATTTCCAGTAAATCCATTAAAGCTCTCCTTTTATTATTCCACTCTTTTGCTCAAAAATCCTTATTTTTTTTTTTCATTGCCACTACTAAATAAAGCCCAAACCTTCTTCCTAGGTTGTCAGACCTTTCAGGCACTATTGGTTGTTTTTCCCTATCTGTGCTCTAGCTGAACTAGGCCCTTTCATTTCCCTTTATTGACTCCCATTCTTTGCTGATACCAATCATCTCCCTTTCCCTGATGACTGTAAGACCAGATATTTAAGGTAAAAAAGAAATTTAGCTCAGAGTTCAAAAATGATAAATTTTAGAGACAAAATAAAAATGTTAATAACACTTCCTGGCTCCCAGATTTAAAGAGCACTAAAGCAAATTTAAAATTCCATTAGTCTTTTGCTAAATGTTCAATTAGCAAGATAATATGTCATCTTTACAATTTGGAAATAATATTATATTGATTATAGTTATACAAATTTGGGTCTTATCTCTCTTTCTAGGTAATAACCGAGGGTAGGGATTTTGACATATATAACTTTTTATACTCCTCATTTTCCCTAGTGGTATATAATAGGTTCAAAATACATAATTTTGTTAAATGCATGGACAAATTAAATAAAGGCAATTACCCAGGCCTTTCAATTATTGTTTTTTTTCAAAAACTAGTTTCCTACTGTGGTACATCTTTCACATCATAAGGTGGAAGAAGCTATAAATTTTTTATTAGCAAACTTGAATAGCATTGTCCCCATGCCATGTTCTTTAAAAACAATTATGATATTCATCTGTTGTGTGCATTTGCCAATTGCATTCTGACTTTGTAAAATAGACAGAACCTTTTGACATGTCTCCAAATCATTGTACCACATTGTTTTTGAAATCAGCTTCTATAACAGGCAGATGCTTGCAGATAATCAAATGATGGAATATTACACAGAGATGATTTCCAAGTCTCTTTTATACTATTCCCATATTAAGAAATCACATTTTTGACCTTTCTTGGAAACCCCCTCTCCCCCCCCCACAAAAAAAGATGGTTTTGCTTGCAAAAGATTGGGGGACTAAGGAGTCCAAACAAGATTTTAGAAGGAAGTGCAGCTTTGTTCACTGTCAACTGTAGAGTTGACTCCCAGCACTTGGAGACCCCTTCTGTGGTCAAAAGGAGATCCTCTCCCCAGCCTCCAAGGAGCCAGTTGCCTGCACATGGTGACATACTGAAAATGCTATATCCTTATTTATTTACATTTTTGGAGCCATTTGACTTTTAACAATTTGAGAGCAGGAACCATTTCCTGTTCATCTTGGTGATTCCAGCACCCAACCCGGAACCTGGCATGGAGCAAACATCTCTGAACTTGTATTAAACACAGAATGAATAAGCAAGAGAAAGGGAGAGGGGGCAAGAAAGGAAGAGAAGGAAAGATTTGGCCTATCAATTGGTGAGAAGCCAGTTTGGTGGGACTGCAAGGTGCACACACTGAGGGAACTCCTGGGTCCCACCTGGATCCTAGCACACTCCCTGCATATGTTTCAAATTAATGAGAGTAATTTAATGAGTAGAGGGAAGGGGCAGGGGACTTTGGCAGAGGGAATGCCACCTTCTCCCCACATGTATTTCTAAGAGAAGGAGGAAGCACTGCTTTTAAACATAGGCTCTGGGGACAAAATGCCTGGGTTTGGGTGTTTTACTTTCTTCATAAAACATAACTGTTGGAAATTCATGTCATGAATGTACTTTCATGCTTTCTGTTTCCTCCACCAAGATGTCACCTCCTTGAGGGAAGAAATCTTAACTGCCTGTTCACCCAGTACACTGCTTGTTAATAAACCAGGAGTGAATGAATGAATGAATGTATCAACAAATGAATCCAAATCTCATCTGCACCACTTTTAAGCTCTGTGACCATAGGTAGACTATTCACCCAATCTGGGCCTCAAATTCACCCTCTGTAATAGAAGAAGCTTGAATGAAGGAACATACGTAAAATGTTAGTACAGAACCCAATACATAAGAGAAAGAAGAAAATGAGCCATTATGCCTGGAGAAAATTTAAAGTATTAATACACTCTCCTTCCCAGGATGTTTCCTTTTACTTCTTGACTCCTCCCCTTCCAGGGGAGCTGGATGTTGAAGGGGATCCATGCCTCAGGAAAGGAGGCAGAAAAAAGGACCAGGGGGATGATCACTGGTTTTTGAGTTTTAAAAGTTAGTCATAACTTTGACTTTGTCATAACTTTGATGGTGAATTTTAGGGACTGACTGAGAATGAAACAAATCATTTCTGTTCACCATGCCTTCCCTGGACTGCATTTCTATGTAAATTGGAATACATAAAATATATAGAATATAGCACATAGAGGTGGAAGCAAGTCAATTCAAAAGGAGACTTACACGTCACATGTCCCAAAGACAAGGGATCCCCACTAACATTGTGGAAACTAACTGGCACAAGGTTCTGCCTCCCTTTCCAGGTAGGTAGGCCTCCCTCAGTCTCCCAGGTCCAGAGTAGAGTAGGAAGAAGGCCTGCTCTAGACCACACCCCCCTCCACACTTGAGAACCTGTACAACTCTGTTGCCAGACAAGGGTCAGGAGGACCGCTAACCTATGGGGACTACTGTCTGACTCACGCCAGGTGTTCACACTGGATGCTCTCAAGAATGGCAAAATTTGGAGCCAAAAGCCCAATTAAATGTGGGTGTAAGATAAAGTGGAAGGTCTTGCAGAGCTGAGTTTGTGGCAGCAGGATGAGACAGAGATGGGAGGAGGAAGAGTCTGCCCGACGGCAGCGCGGTGGGTGGGAAACGGTGTCAAGGGCCACAGGGCCTGACAAGGAGACAGCATCCTTCTCCCTCCCGCAGTCTTTCGTGTTCAGGAGTAAATGCCATCTCCAATTCTCATTCCTCCACATACTTGCTGAGTGACCCTGGTTTCTTTTCACCTTAGCCCCCTCATTTGTAAACTGGTATGATAATAACTCCCAGTCTAATCTGGTTTTGTGCCACAACGAAGTGAGATGTAGAAGTTATTTATAAAACATAAGTTGCTATAGCAATGTGAACAGTATTTGCCACATTTATTCTTACATAAATAAAAATGTTTGTATATGTATTGTGTATTGTATATGTATTTGTGGACAAATACCCAGGAATACAATTGCAGTTTCAGTAATCTAACCCTAATCTTCTGATTGTTCAGTCAGGATCCTTTGCACAAATATGCACATGGTGGGAGGTGGGGTGTAGGCCATGTAAAAAAGTATTTAAAGCACACTGGGACTTGGATGTTTGTGAAGAAATTAATGAGAAACATATATATATATATATTTCATAAATCTGTCTCCCTAGTTGCCTTTTACGGTACTTAGGTTACATAGACATTAGTTCTGGCACTTTAATTTTTCCAAAGTGGACATTAGGAAAAGCCACTTATCATTTTAGGTCATTTTAGGTCGATTTTACCCATTTGTTGAAAGGCAGCATTGTTTGCCACTTCTAATTCTCTGGAACTCTCTGAGTTTTCCTGAGAATCAAGGGCAGCACTGTACAGCCCAGTCAGTGAGAGGAGAAAGAACAGACCCAGAGCACAGCCTTTGTCACCACCATGCTCCCTGTTGCCAGTGAGAGAAGCCATTCTGCCTCACAAGCAGCTGGGAGACAGTGGCGGCATTTGAGGGAGAAGGACAGTTTTGTTGAGCTTGAGGTTTGTGTGTTGGGTACTATGGCAACATTCTGGATAAAAGATATGATCAGTATGCAAATCCTCATCAGTGTCATTATAAGGCAGTTAGATTTCAGCACATTAAAGGGGTATTTTGTAATTATACCAAACATATTTATGTTTACTACATTTTCTTGTCTCAATTTTAAATTAAGCAGACCCATTTTTAATGTGAAATCTGCTTATGTGGAACAATTTAGGGATAATGAACTTCCATTACATTTAGGTTGTGTTAAGGTTTTTCCTCCCTGTCTTTACACCATTTGGAAACAGAAAAACTTAACAATCTGCAAGCACAAAAGACAAATAGTTTTTATGTTTGTGTTGCTTTATAGTATCTTTTATGGCAACTTGCTGTGCCTTGTATTTTTTGAACTAAAGAATATTTTATAAATAGTGCCTTACTAATTGTACAAATATAAGTAAACCTAATAAATTACAAATGAAAAGTAGGGCCCTTCAAACTGTAACTAGAAGACCAGCTTTGGGCACAGTGAGATCAACTGGAAAGAGGAATCCAAAGGGGAACAAAGCAATTGTACTGTCTCTACCCTAAGGTTCAACTCAAACTTTCCACTGGAAACTGGAAGTAGTTTTCCATCTATACAGTGCTGGGTTAGGAAAAATATCTCTATAACCTTCTAATTGTGGGCATTGCTGGGGTTTTTTAGATTGTGATTTGCTTGGATATGGGCATGAGCCCGTCTCATATTTAAGAACAAATTCTTTCAAACTGTTCACCTACTGGAGCCCCTCTGCGTTCACTCTGTTCACCCCACCCATCAGGCAATTAATCACATATGGTATTGAAAGTTTTGTATTTTTTGTTACTTAATTCTTCTCATTATTAAGCACAGCTTGCTGGTGTATTTTGTGCTTCTATTTGAATGAAAAGCCAGATTTGTCTCCCTTATCTGTCTCTAAATATCTTAGCATGGAGCCTGGTGTGGGGAAGATAGGTGTATGTTGATTTGATTTGCTAAGTCTTGGCCTAGCAGTTAGAAGACTGGCTGGGGCAAGCAGCCTACCTGTGAGCATGCCCTCATTCACCACACAGCTCCCATCGATCAGAACAGCATCACATGGTAATGATAATTTTCCTGGAAGAATAAGTATATCTCCGGGAACCAAGAGGCGGGATTCCAGCTCCTGCAAACCTATATAAGAACAAAATTTCCATGACTAGCTGAACTTTTCTTAGTTTTATTTATGATTTAAAGCAGCTAAGAACCATTATTGACCTGTTTGCCAAGAGCTACTCTACCTGTTTAAGCCCTTTCCACTGTACTGAAAATTCCAAGAGAACCAGGATTAGGGAATTGCTTCCTGAAATGTAGCAAAGGATTAGTTAAGCAACAAGATCCCACTTTGATCCTAGTACTTGGTCAGTGCTCTGCCCACAGCAAATACTCATGGGCACTTGTCAATGAAGAAGTGTCCTTTGCCTATTGTTTGTTCTCTCTCTTGCCCCATGGCAAGCCTCCTCTCCTTGGATTGGGACCTTAGGAAAATTGTCTAGAGAGCTTCTGGTGCTCTAGGGTGCAGCACTTCACTTCTTGCAGAGAGCCATGGTTACTCCACCCAGGCCAGCATCTAAAAGCCCTATGCAGGTCTGGGTTCCAGAGGATAGTTTGAAATACTTGATGCAGGGTCTTTGAGGTGGCTAGTTGAAGAATATAAAAGAAACTTAAAAGGGCTCATCCAGTAATATTCAAGTGAATGAAATATGAGGGCAGAGAGAATTTGAAGAAACGCAGACATTGAATAGGAATGGTTCAACCAGGACTGGGGCTAGTGAGGGGCCCAGGTAAGCATGGCCCTCCTTCTCCAGCCATGCAGAGGATTTCTACATCCTTGCTCTGTTCTCTCCCTAGTTCCAATCTCAAGTTCAATCAGAAAAGACTTTTTTCCCTTGACTAATAAGTAAGACAGATTCCACCCTGAAACAGTAAGATGCCCAAAAGGCAGAATGTATCACCTACCTTTGTCTTTTACAAGGATTGTAACCTGGACTTTGTTGTGATCCTCCACGAGGTTGTGCAGCTTCACTGATTGCTATCAATGTAAAGTCAAGGTTTCAGTATCAGTCCACATCCTGAAAGCCACCTGATCTCCATAGCCCAAATGCCAACCTGCTGTCACAGCCAAAATCCTCCATGCTCCAACCGCCATGCCCCAATCCCTGCTCCACCAGTCCCACTCCTTGCAGAAGTGACTATGCTCAGGAGTTATAATGAAATAGAAATAGAGATAATGCTATTTCCCTCCTTGTAAAAATTATGCAGAACTACTGCCTCAAGAGCCTAAGCCAAAGAAGCAAGATTTCATCAGCATGTTGGGGATGCACAAGTAGAAAGAGGAAGACTAAGACTGGACGGGTTACCTCCCACTCTAAGCCTCTGCTTCCCAAAACAACAAAGTTAAATGATCAGTAAATGGATTTCCACTTGTAAAACCCTGTGAGTATTAAAGTTGTGCTTGATCACAAGTGAACAGTCACCCCCTCTAATACAAACTTGGGCTTTTCATATCAGATGTATCTGTAGCATGGTGTCATATGGCTTGCTTTTGAATCCTGGTTGCTATCACTTACAAGTTATTTACCTGTTCAACTCCCTTTTGCTCATCTGAAAGGAGGAAGGATAGCCATCTCTGTTTTATAGGACTGTCATTAGTTTTAAGCTAATGCTTATAAAGCCCTTTATATAGTAAATGCTGAGGGCTTATGCATATTAGTGAAGAATAAGAAAGTTGCTGAAGGGAAAAGAGTTGTGAAAGTCCATCAGTTGGAAAGGCTTGCCTGAGGTAGAACTTATAGAGATAGGACTCTGTAAATGGAGGAAATGAAAGGGGTATGGAGTAATGGAGGCAGCATTTCCTAGGATAATGGTGGGGATCAGACAGGTGAGAGGGTATTTCATCAGTCACTTTCCCAGTGACTGTTGGGGCACCATCAGCCAAAGAGATGGGTCAGCTGGGGCAGGGCTGAGCAGCTGGGGAAGGCACTGCCCCCATTGGTATGAGTGTCAGTGACTTGGATGCCACTAAGTAGAAAAAGGTTTGAATACTGTCAACAGTACTCAGGTGCAGTTTAACCTAGTTCAAACATGAAACTTTTTTTAGATATTACATTATCTTTATCCATTCTGTGGTGCATTTTTAAAGTTACAAAGTGTCACCAGGCTAAGACAAGCATTACACACAATTATGCAACTTTCCCCTTCAGAGAACATAATGAATTCAGTGTTAATATTTATATGGAAAAATTTATTATTTATTTCAGTTTTGTGTGAAGAACTAAACTTCACTAATTTGGACCAATTGAATAGAAGACGTGATGGTACTGTTGGATACATATTCATTGTCCTTGGGGCCTGACTGTTGGGGCATGCATTTGAATGACAAATAGTAGTGAGAAATTCAGCTCTGGTTCTGTGGTGAGAACTTTGGAGTCAATCAGGATTCCTGAGCTGTAGGTCTGGCTCACCCACTAACCAGCCATGTATAGTGTCTAAGAAATTTCACCTTACAAGTTAGTTGTTTCCTCTGTAAACAAATAACATTGAATCAGACCAATTTCAAGTTACTTTCAAGATCAAACATGGTATGCTACAGATTTATTTTACATGCCAGGGATTTATCTGAAACATGGCTTCATAGAAGAAATACACAAGCTATATAAATAAATCAAATTATTATCTTTAAAACAGTTGAAAATATTACACAGTTACTATGTGCCAAGCACTGTTGTAGAAACTTGGAATATATTATTTATTGTTTTAATCTTCAAAATAAATTTATGATGAAAATGTTGTCTCCAACATACATATAAATAACAAAAACAAAAAACAAATAACTGGGGTTGAAAAATGTTGAAGTTACTCCCCCACAATTGTGTACTTATTAAACTTGACACTCAAACCCAAGTTTTATCTGACTCTAAAGCATTATTGGCTGATGAGTTTATTCTTCTAGTGCTTCAAGAGGCCCTTTTCTCCATTTAGAAGATAAACATTCTCCCTTCCAAATTTCTTTATTTTCTTGCACAGAAAACTCTTTTAGTCAATGCCATGATAACTTCAGCCTAGCTGAAGAGGATGATAATCGACACATTTGGAAGTGGTGAAGTATGAGTTAATAATGCTTGACGGTAATTCTCAAACCTCATTATGCTGTAAAGCTGGATTTGTTTATCAGACTTAGCATTCTGCGTAACCTGCCACGCTTCCCTGCCTTTGCTCAGGCTATTCCCTAGAACGTTCGGCCTAGTTTTCTACTGGCAAACTCTTTCTAATCCTTCCAATAAATCCTTACTTAAATGTCACCTCCAACCCATAAGTCCCCCTCCCCAGGAAGAACACATTGTTCTGCTCCTTGTGTCTCCACCTGCGTTGGGGTGCTAAACACATTCCACTGTAACTACTGTTGTCTTGTCAGGTCTCCCCTGCAAGGCAGGCAGTTTGCAGAAGAAAAGGGCCACGTATTCATCTCTGCAACCCCCAGAGTCTATCACATAGTAGGCTCTCAGCAAATATGTGTTTAACAGAACTGAATCATTCTACTTCTCCCAGAGACACTGGAGTAAGATAATGCAGACATCTTTTTTGAAGCTCTACAAGCCCAGGCAGGTTTCTATGACAACCAACCAGCCAGGAGAAGGCGAACGCTGTGATGCCTGCCATGATTGCAAAGCTTGTTGCTTGATTTTCATTAGGCCCCCTCTGGTTTCTCCAGTCCCTCTTCAGTGGGACCAGGATCAGTTTCCAAGACTAATTTGCATACTGTTATTATTCAGCATCTGTTGCTGCTTGCGCTCGTATTAGCTGTGGCTGGATTTCCTCCAGAGATGAGCAACAAGGACATTAACTCAGGTGCCTCTCGAGCCCAGCTCAGTCATGCCTGAAGGCAAAGCACTATGGGCCAGCTACTCAGAGCTGTTCCTAGTAGTTGTCATGACAGAGCCCAGTGGCAGGGTAATGTAAATGCAGGTGGGTCCCAAGGTTTTCACTACAGGGAATTGTCAGGAAGGGCCTGCTGCAGGAGTGACCTTTGGCTTAGGTTAGGGAAACTCTGTGTGTCATTAGTTAAGTCTAGAAGAAGTGCAGGAAGATATCTTCTTATACTTCTGCAAACATCTTCCTTCTTCCAATTTTTAGAAGCCTGTGTTGGTTTAGCTGGGTCTTTAGTTCCCTGACATGATGAACTTCAATGCAGGTCGATAGAATGATTTGGAGATGGCAGTAGATGCTCCTTCCTACATTCCTGCCAACCTCCTTCCCGCAAATCTTAGTTATATCCAAGTCCATGGGTCACTTTGAGAATGTGCTCAACAAGATAGTGGGGAGTACTTGATTCAGAGTCAGGAAACTGGCATAGAGTCTATGAACACCATTCCTTGGGTGTGCGCGAGCAAGTCTCTTTACCTCCCTGATTGTCCTGTCCTTGCCTGTTAGGTGGTAGGAGTGCATGACACCTGCCTGCGTCTCACTGTACCATGTATCCTGCTCCAGACAAACACATACTGAATAGGAGGCGTGTGGAGCCTCTCGTAAACTAAAATACTGAATAGATATGATCATGGAGGATCTGGGATTTAAAATGCAAGGATACAGTTTCGAGAAATTGGCTCGTTTGTATGGTTTTAAAAGATGCCTTACAGGTTGGGTCAGGTAAGCTTAAAAAACAAATACCAGCTGCTAATAGGATTAGTGATTGTCTCCTAAATTCTTTTCTTCTTTTTGAAGAAATCCTTTGCCATCAAGTCTGAAGTTCCCATGTCAGTCATTTTGGGCAAAGGAATTTAGGGATTTTGCTAAGATGCAGAACCTGAATGTTTAAATTCCATTAGGATTTTAAAATAAATATTAAGCAAATTACAAATGAAAAGAATAGAGATGACCTAACTTGGGAAAGGGACATCTTTATGTGCAAAGCAAGAAAGGAAAGGAGAAACACTCTTTTCCATAAAGGAAAGGAGAAACACACATCTACATAATTTCTAACATAAGGTAAGAGTCAAGGTCAAGAGAAAAAAGATAGACTAAAAAAAATTTCCTCACACATGAGATAGATATAAAGAGTCCATCAATATAAAAGAAAAATACAAAACTAAAATGGAAGTGTGTCTACTTTCACTGGTAATCAGGGCAAAGTACATTAAAAACATATTAAACAGAACACTTTTAAGTATCAACACATAACTCCCAATACTGGGGAGGATCTAGAAAATGATACTCTTTTGTGTTGCTGAAAGAAGAAACTTTCATTTGAAGAGAAATATTTGGCATAATCTATTAAAATTCAAATTGTATATATCCTTTGATCCAACAATCTGGCTTTTGGCTCCTATGTTAAAAATAATTCCAAATATTCATAATATGTAAGCACATGACTATACTGTATGTTTAATTCAACATTATTTGTGTTGGCAAAAATTGGAGGAAAATAATCTTATTTTACATGCATAAAAGAGTAGTCAAACAGATTATGATACTCCATGAGATATCATACCAATACTTCTGAGCATGATTTACAATTATTTATTTGCTTGGTGGATTACCATTGTATATACGGTGAAGTGAAAATTAAAGGTACAGATTAATGTGCATAGTATGATTCTATTTTAATTAAAAACTTAATGAATACACAAATCTCCACATAAAATTATATATGCACCTAATAACGTGAAAAGAGTGAACAAGTATGTTCAACTGATGATGATATTCATAAATGAATAAAAACATCTATTTGGAATCTTGATGTTCAAATTCATCTTCATTAGGTTCCCCTGATAACAGCAGTGTTTGAGCCTTTAGATTGTATAAACATCACTTGATATAAAATGGTCAGAAATTCAGATTCCTGTTATTATCCTGGATATTTTGACTTAATAGGTCAGCAGCTCAGGAATTTCAAGTAAGTCTCTTGCTGAAACACTGTCTTGTTGAGGGGAAGATCAAACCTGAGTTTTTCTACAACTTCCCTAACTCCCACCCAGGAATGTCTGTATTTGTTTTGGGTTTTCTTAAATAAAAGTATACAAGCATTTGATAAAATACAGCACCCCTTCATGCTCAAAACACTAGAAAAAATAGGGATAGTAGGAACGTTCCTTAACATTGTAAAGGCTAACTATGCTAAGCCCACAGCTAACATCATTCTAAATGGAGAAAAATTGAAAGCATTTCCCCTGAGAACTGGAACAAGGCAGGGATGCCCTCTTTCTCCACTTCTATTCAACATTGTCCTTGAAACTCTAGCCAGAGCAATTAGACAGACCAAAGAAATTAGAGAAATACGAATAGGAAAAGAAGAGCTCAAACTATCCCTATTTGCTGATGACATGATTCTCTATTTAGAAGACCCTAAGAATTCCACCAGAAAACTTCTGGAACTCATAAATGAATTCAGTAAAGTAGCAGGATATAAAATTAATGCTCATAAATCTAATGCATTTTTATTCATAAGTGATACATCCTCTGAGAGAGAAATTAGGAAAACTACCCCATTCACAATAACCTCAAAAAAATAAAATACTTGGGAATCGATCTAACAAAAGAAGTGAAAGACCTATACAATGAGAACTACAGAACACTAAAGAAAGAAATTAAAGAAAGTCTGAGAAGATGAAAAGAACTCCCATGTTCTTGGATAGGCAGAATTAATATAGTCAAAATGGCCATACTTCCAAAAGCACTATACAAATTCAATGCAATTCCAATTAAAATTCCAATGACGGACCTCATAGAAATAGAGCAAGCAATCATGAAATTCATTTGGAGGAATAAGAGACCCAGAATAGCTAAAGCAATTCTTAGCAAGAAGAGCAAAGCAGGGGGTATCACAATACCAGACCTTCAACTATATTACAGAACAATAGTAACAAAAACAGCATGGTATTGGCACCAAAATAGACAGGTAGATCAATGGTACAGAATAGAGGACACAGGGACAAACCCACATAAATGCAGGTATCTCATACTTGACAAAGGAGCCAAAATCATACAATGGAGAAAAGACAGCCTCTTCAACAAATGGAGCTGGGAAAACTGGAAATCCATATGCAGCAAAATGAAACTAAACCCATATCTCTCACCCTGTACAAAACTCAACTCAAAATGGATCAAGGACCTAGGAATTAGACCAGAGACTCTGCACCTAATAGAAGGGAAAATAGGTCCAAATCTTCATCACGTTGGCCTAGGACCAGATTTCCTTAACATGACTCCCAAAACACAAGAAATAAAAGCAGGAATCAATGATTGGGATAGAGTCAAACTAAAAAGCTTTTTCTCAGCAAAGGAAACAATCAGCAATGTGAAGAGAAAGCCTTCAGAGTGGGAGAAAATCTTTGCTACACACATTTCAGATAGAGCACTAATCTCCAGAATCTACCAAGTACTCAAAAATCTTTACACCAAGAACACTAATAACCCAATAAATAAATGGTCCAAGGAAATGAACAGACACTTTACAGAGGAAGATCTACAAGCAATCAACAGATTTATGAAAAAATGTTCAACATCCCTCGTTATAAGAGAAATGCAAATCAAAACTACCTCAAGATTTCATCTTACCCCAATTAGGATGTCTCTTATTAAGAATACAGGCAACAACAGGTGTTGGGGAGGATGTGGGGAAAAGGGTACACTCATACATTGCTGGTGGGAGTGCAAGTTGGTGCAGCCACTCTGGAAAGCAGTGTGGAGATTCCTTAGAAAACTTGGAATGGATCCACCATTTGACCCTGCTATCCCACTCCTTGGCCTATACCCAAAGGACTTAAAATCAGATTACTACAGTGATGCAGCCACATCAATGTTCATAGCTGCTCAATTCACAATAGCTAGATTGTGGAACCAACCTAGATGCCCTTCAAAGGGTGAATGGATAAAGAAACGGTGGTATATATACACAATGGAATATTATTCAGCCTTAAAGAAGAATAAAATTATGGCATTTGTAGGTAAATGGATGATGTTGGAGACTGTTATGCTAAGTGAGATTAGCCAATCCCCAAAAATCCAAAGGCCAAATGGTCTCTCTGATAAATGAATGATGATGCATAATGCGGGGGGGGGGAAGGGTGGCAAGAATGGAGGAAGGATAGATAGCATAGAGGGAAGGGAGGGGTGGGGTCGGGGAGTGGGGGTAAGAATAATAACAGAATGTGTGACAGACATCATTGCCCTGTGCACATGTATGAATGCACAGATGGTGTGACTCTACTTTGTGTACAACCAGAGAAACAATAGCTGTACTCCATTTGTGTTCAATGAATCAATAAGTAAATAAAAAAAAGTATACCTGAATTCCACATGAAGAAATAGACATTTTAAAGGAATCTTAAGACTAAAATTGTTATAAATATTTAGATGACAAATGTTTAGAACAAGCACAGTATGTCAGTTGGGAAAAATACATCATCAAATCATCCTAAGAGATGTAATGTCTTGACGAATATGCACAGTTGAGACGCTCCTCATCCCCTTCTCCTGAAACTGATACTGCCATTATTACTCACCATGGCATTCTTTCACATCATGCTCAGAGAGAGCCTCAGAATCCTTCCAAACACAACATTCAAGGAAACCCTTAGAGATTAATCAGAGTATGCAAACACATATATTATTTAGATCTACCTGGCATTCCTAAAGTCCTCTTCCTGAGATCCCACAATTGGTAAGCAATTGTTTATTGCTTTGCTATAACTTATGTTTGACAAAGCAACCCCTTGTTATTGGTGAAAATTCTAAGACTCTGCCTCTTTAGCCAGAGGTTAAGTGGAATCCAATATGATTTCAGCTCTTACCTGTCGCAAATCATATACACTTAAGACGATGGAGATAATGGTCAAAATGATGATAGCCACAGAGTATTCTATATAACCTTGAGACAGCCACAAAGTTAGGGTGAAGGCTTGGAACACATAGAAAGGATTTAAAACCTGCAGGTACAAAAATAGCACTAGAGTCACTTGAACAACCTTAGTAGCAATCAAGATGATATCATTTCTTTATAGAATGTTTCATCCATTTTAATAACATACAATAACCTCTAATATTTAAGAACTTAATTAGAACTTCATTAATTTGGGTAAAAAGAGTGTCAAACACATAGAATGGGATATGGTGGAAGCCAAATTAAGTACTAAAAGCCATGCCCATAGATGGGTAATTCTTAATCATTTTGAACTTTCAAAATATTTTTCCCAGTAATAAAATCCAATAATTTACCTTCTTAAATAGCTCTACCCATAATAAAGGAGAAACATGATTCAGTCTCCATTTAATGACCTTCAAACAGTTTTTAAAAGTTTATTTTCATGTAATCACATGCTGCAAATTTTGTCAAGTTGTGCAATGAAAATGAGGGATTCTACGTTTATCCAGGTCATTTAAAATGTCTGTCATATCGCTGGACACAGCAAGATTCTCTGAGAGTCAGTGGAAATATCATGGCCCTTTCCTTGAAGAAGGAGGGATCCTGAAGAGAAAGCACACACCGAGGTTGTGGGGAAAATTGCTGACAGCAGGCATCACCAGTCAACAACGCTGGTCAACAGAGCATGTACGTTTTTGGTCTCTTGGTGATATCTACAAATTTTTTTTCATTCCCTCAAATTTCTATTTTGCTCCTAATGACTCTGCTTTGGTAATTATATTAGAGAGAAAAGATCTGAGTAACTAGAGAAAGACCACATGGTGTCTTTATCTTTCCAGAGATAGTGAAAATTAAAGAGCCCACTGGGACAAGGCCAGGATTCCTTTCTTGAGGGAGTGCCCTTTATGATTTTCATAAATTAGATGAAATACTGGCTGGAACCAGTGGTACTCTTTTTTTGCCTCCACTTTCTATAATTTCCTAATATAGTAAATAAAATTCTATTTTTTGTCCTAAGAATGAACTAGCATCTGGTTGATAAGTTAATTTGGCTGATCTTGAGGGTTTCTTAAACTCTGGGGTATATTGAGTACATTGAAAAACCTCCTGTTTCTTAATATTTCTAATTATTTCTATCTCACTGATTTACTTACAAATTATAGATCTTGCGTTTGCTTGGCATCAAATTTTCTAGTTGGAGATTGTAGTAATGATAACATGATCTTGAGTTTATAGAAACCTAGTACAAAAATGGTTAAATGCTTCTTGGAGAAGAAAGAGGGCAATGACAATTTGACCCTTTTCTCCAATATTCTTTTTAACCAAATATGAAGAAGTAGTTTGATTTGCATTTTTTTATGAAGGCCTAGTAAATAAGTGCTAAAACAAAACAAAACAGAACACATTAGTGCTCTTTTCAAAGTAGATCAGATTGACACCTGAGGATTTTCTGCTCCAATTTGGAGGTTGAGAAAAGTCACAAGCAGAGATGGCTCACAATTGAGGGTGGAACAGAAGAGAACAATAGTTGACGGCACAGCTGCAAACTTGACCAAGCCCTACAGGGCCAACCTCTGACAGATTCCTGAGGACACTCACATTTCCAATCTGCTCTGGTTCTGAAGTGGGGACCCAACAGGGACCAACTGGAGCCAAATATACAACCATCAAAGAGGGATAGCAAGCACAGGGAGAAATAAGAGAATGGAAGTAACCCAATGCCCCACTTAATGGGAATTTACAAAAAATTATAATAAATTCAAAACACATAAGGAAAATGTTGCTTAAATAAAAACCTGCCACTGAAAGAAGTCATTATTAAGAAAATTGAAATAATAGAGCAATTAGAAAAAGACCAAAATAATTTATTTCAAATCCTCAGAAATTATAGAAGTATTAACATTGCCCTACGGTGTGGTCTGAATGTTTGTGCCCCTCCACCAAAATAGTCATATGTTGACCCACAATGACCCACAATGTGATGGTATGAGGTGGCATTTGGGGGGGGACAGGTAGGTTCACGTGAAGTCATGAGGGAGGGTCTCCCATGATGAGATTACTGTCCTTACAAGAAGAGGAAAAGACCAGAGTGCTCTTCTTTCTACCATGTGAGGGCACAGTGAGAAGGTGGTGTCTGTAAGAACTGAGTACACAGGACTGTCTAGCCTCCAAAACTGAGGAATAAACATTTGCTGTTTAACCCTCTAGTCTATATTTTATTATAGTAGCCTGAACTAAGGCACCTCCCCCATGGTCAAAAATGTAATAAAAGAAACAAGAAGTTATGAAATGGTAATCTGTCTCTCACAGTGGGAAGGAATTTTAAAGTGGATCTGAACTTGAAATAAGTAGTTATCACAAAGGATCATTTAGATATCCTAGAACAACAACAACAACAAATAACATTTATCAAATGTTTTGAAAAACCCTCAATAGGAAAAATATAGACAAGTCAAGGGGACAGAAACAGAAAGAAGAGGCAGGAAACACAGATTTCATTAACATAGAAGTATTCATATGCTGTTCAAGATTCCTCCAAGTACTAACTACAAAGTAAGCGGTGGAAATTCTTTTTTTCTCAAAAAGAAAAGAAAATAGCTAGTTACCTGTTTAACAAGCAGCTTCCATATGGGTTGGATTTCAACCTCAATGGCATTGGGCCCACACACTAATCTTCTGTAGGAGATGGATCATCCATTAGTGTCACACCTACAAGCTCAGTGACAAGTGAGTACAGACTAAGCACCAACCCCTTCTCTGCTCTTTGGAAATTTTCTGGCTTCGATTAAACAATAATGTGCAAGTACTTTTGAAACATAATCCTAAATTACTAATATGTTTTTGAAAAGAATGTCAGTGTGTGATGAACAAAGTTGCTTTTCTGGTTTACAAATGTCATCACTACTACTCAATGAGTCAAAATGAAGTTAGAAAGGCATTTTGAGTTTTTTTAAAAAAATAATTTGATTTTATTCTAAGGGCAGCAAAAGGACACAGATATGAAGATGCCTCTAGACCTGGCAGGCATTTCATTCTGTTCTTCTTGTGAATAGTCACATCTGTTTCACATTGGTATCTCCAGCACCTAGGACAGGCCCTTAATAGGGAACTGAATTAATATGGCAGTGAATGAATGAATGCTCTGGAAGATGGTAGAAGGTCTTCACCTTGGTAATGTATGCCTTACACACAAGGTGTTATACATGCGTACATTATAAAATGAAACTCTCACATATATATAGTATTTTACAAAGTTCTTACAAAAACTCATTTGATCCTCATGATAATCCCAAGGCAAGCTTGAATAGCTAGCTCATTTTGATACTGTGAAAAATTGTTTGGTGTGGGTGTTTAGCCAAAGGTGCACACGTCTAATATGAATCATGACAATATAACTTGTAAGCAGAGATGACAGTGCCAAAAACTTCACCTTTTATAGCCATTAACTACTTTAATCATCACATTATCCCCATTGGATTTCATATTATAAGGAAAACTGAAGTTTGGATAAATTAACTATCCCAGGATCTCAAAGCTAGAAAGAGGCATACCTGGGCTTCCTACCTTGATCTCTAGACTCTATAGCTCTGCCCCAGCAAGTACCAGAGAAGAGAATCTGCATGAAGTATCCTTGATATCACTAAGATAGAATTCAAAGCTGAGCCCAGGTTCACCTGATTCTAAGCCAAGCTTTACCAAGTGCAATTATTGCTTGCAAAGGACAGAGAGGACTCACACCAAGGTCTTCTAGTTCCATACCATAGTAACACTGGGACTTGGGGGAGTTAAGAGATAGGCAGGGCAAACAGCCATGCTGGTATGCAACTTCATGATTCCCTAAACCTCACAATGGGGAAGACGTGACTCAAGCTATTTTGGTATCGAATCCATGGCAATAACAAGTTGTTGGCCTATTATCAGAACTTCTCAGGACTCCAGATTTGGCCCCCCCACTACAGTCCCCACCCTCCTCAGATTCTTCACTCTGTAAATGCTTACTCAGCTTTTGAGAGCCAAGTCTGACATTGAGCCTAGTGGTTGAGAAATGTGAGCAGCAATAGACCCGGGTTTGCATCTAGCTAGGCCTTTCCACTTGCTAGTCCCTCTACCTGGAACCAGTTTCCCTGTATCTTTGTATAGCTTTCTCCCTTGCTGCATTCAGATTACTGTTCAAATAACATCTCCTTATGGGGACCTTCCCAAATAATTCTATGTAAAATAGCTACTCTGGGGTGGAAGGTGTAGTTTAATGGCAGAGCACTTGCCTATCTAGCATGAGCATGGCACTGGGTTCAATCCCCAGCACCGGGGGATAAAAAAAAAAAAAAAAGCTACCCTAAGATTCTCTTTTTATTCATAACCTACCTTATTTTTCTTCATAGTGCTTATGATTACCTGAAATTATGCCTTATTTTTAACATGATAATGAGCATGCAGATGACAGACTATATCCTCTATTATATAAGTTTCCAGAGCACACTTATAGTTCTTAAAGGCCTAAAATAGGACCTGAAACACACCACACACTTGAGTATTATGTGTTCAATGAATGGGTGGAAGGCTGAGTGAGGCCTGAGTCTTGGTTCCCTTATCTGTAAAATTAGTTTGATAAAATATGGCTAATAACACTGTTATCAGTGTCATAGTGCAATAATATGTGAAGCTTTTAGCACAGGTGCCAGGACAGGACAAGGTCCCAGTAAATGGCAGCCATCTTCAAAGTCCGACTCCCTTTGGCACAATTAACTGTATTTTTCTCTCTTTCAACATTTTCTTTTTTAGTCACAGTGCTTACTTCATTGAATTATAACATATATTTTTATGCCTTTTTCTCCTCAAATTACCTAGACTTTCTTTCAAGGCAAGAATGGAACTTTTTCAACTCTCTTTTTCTGGCAACTATGGACACAGTATCTGACACAGATGTTCCTGAATACCATAATTAATTAATAAGAATTACTGTGGCCCATATCTAGAACACTTTCTCCCCTGAAAGTACTCAAAATCCAGATGCACAACTAAGATAAAACCCAGGCTGTGGAAAGTCAATGTAGAAAGCTAGCCAAAGGTTCAGTATGCTTTGACTCTTCCTGTCTGGTGAGGTTGTTTCTGATATTACCAAGAAAAAAGGAGCTTAGATTCCAAGAGGACAGGGAACCAGTGGATCCATACTTGCTTGTAGATAGTCATATTTAAGGCTCATCTGGGTCGTGTTTAAATCATAGCCTGGCATGCCCCTTTATTGTTGTCCTTTCTGTTGTCTCTTGCCAAAAAAATATGGTGTGTTTAGGGAACATGTGCCCATTTCAATCTCAGTGCAAGCCAAAAAAAGTTTTTGGAGATGCTGACCAATGATTGAACAACCAGGAGGAATATGACACCTGAAGCTGGGTCACATGAGGAAAGGTCCAAGATTACATTCCCTGACTAAAAATCTGATGAGCTGGCTGGGAAATGAGGCCCTGGAATTTGTTCCAAGTGTCTTCACTGAACAACACAAGCCAAATACAATTAAATAGCCTTGCCTGGCTGGCATTCCTAACGATCCATCAAGGGAATAGTTGCTGTGGAGGCAAAGACGTTGAATTTCACAGCAGGGCCTGGTGAAGGGAATTTCTGTGCTAACTAGGGGCACCACTTGAAAGACCACTGAGTTTCCCTCTGCCTCTGAGATATTAGTAAATCTGCTGGATTGTTCAATTCTGAAACACCCAATGTGGATGACTGGGAGTACATTCTATGGGGGTGTTTCATGGTGCCTAGTTTTCCTTTATTCATTCATTTATCCATTTATTCACTGAAGAATTGTTGGAAATACATTGTGTGGTTCACTGGCTCATGGTACGCCCCAGGTGGTACAGATTAGAGTGGAGTACTGGAGGAGGCAGGAGTGAGTTAGAAGGTCTAGTAAGCTTCTTCACATGACCACCTTGCTTTTATGCTCACGGCTTCCTCTCTGAAAAACCTCCATCAGTCTCTGGCAGGGAGGGATACCTGCAGCTTTCCAAATAGTCCATGCCAGGTCAAGAGATTCTGGCATGGCCTACTTCCAGGAATTGGGAATTTAGGAAGCAAACATCTGGAGTCTGAAAAAGCTCCATGGTGGTTCTACTAGCCCCTTTAAACCACTTCTTAAAGGAAGGGAGAGCTCAGACCTTCACAGATGCAGTGTTTGGCACCCAACTTCTGGGATTTGGGTACAGTTGTATAATGTAACAAATGGACTGGTCACAGAGCACTCCCATTTAAAAAATTAATAACAAGATTGGTATATTTTTAAAAATTCTTTCTCAATATGTGTTGGAGGAGCCCGATTTTAGCAATTTTTGAAATACTTATGCGCCCTCATGAAATATTGATAGAAAGCTCCATTCTATACATGACACAAAAGTTAACCTCAGGAAATGCTGGGCTCTTCCAGGATTCCATGCCCTCTGGGTGAGCTAAGTGAGATGCTTCCAGTCAGCTTTTCTTGGGGAAGTACTCTGAGCATTCCCAGCAAGAAAGTCTGGAAGGGAAAGGACCAGAAGGACATGGGGAGTTGAAATGGGGATACAAAGAAGCCCAGGGCAGGATCGTACCAGGATGATTCAGGACTTAGACTTACTGATCCCTCCACAGGATTTTGCTCTGAAATAAGCATTGGAGTTAAGTGATTTCACATTACCAATGGACCCAAACCCATGGGCCTGAGAATTTAAATTTATTAAAGACAGAATATTGATCTCAGTTCATTTAATTTTTATTCAATGCCTATGCACCATATTTTGAAGTAAAAAGACATAATAATAATATTTTAAAGTGATTTATTAACTTCCAATTGAACATTGAGTTGAGACTAAGCTATTGGCTTCAGCCCATCTCCTATACCAGCCAACTTTTTCTTGCTCCTTCCTAAGGAGCTGATGTGATGGTTGAATATCTATGACTGGGATGCTTTCTAGAAGTATAACTTTCAAATGGCATAAAAGGTCATGGTACACAGGCATGATTTCTTTTCTGAGTTTAGCTCCCCTCAATACCTGAGGAGTAGGGGAGAAGTATCAGGTAGTTCCAGTCTCTCTCTCCCCACTCCCTCCACCTATTTCTTTCTTTTTTCCCTCTTTTCTAAAGTTCTGTCTTCTCATGAAATGGCTTCTGTGAGCTTAGAGCTACACCTTGATAGCAAACACACCCTTCTTTTGCTGTCTGTGCCTTGGATTCTTTCCCTCTGGCACTGACAAGCATACCTCCCCCAACCTCCACCCAGTGGTATGGTAAATGTTGGAAGTTAGCTCTGGTCCTGACGAATCACTGAGTTCACTGAGGGTCTCTTCACACTTCTATTCTGTGATGACACATTGGTGCCTTAACTCAGCCATGGCTGGAATATTCCCACCATAGAAACTGACAAGTTCTGCCCATTGAAGAAGCTTTATTATTGTTGTTATTATTATTATTATTATTATTATTATTATTATTATTATTATTATTATTATTTTCATTCAGAGAGCAAGTCACCAAGAAGGTAATTGGTCTGGAGTTAACCCCAGATAAAGGAGCTTGCCATGTCTACTTTTATTTTCAGGATGTAACAAGGCAAACTGGGTAAAAATGAAGGTAAAAAGATTCTCAATTTTAAAACTATCCTAGTAGTCTACCTGCCTAGATGGGGATCAAGTAGGTTTGTTGTTTTTGTAGGGCCTCATTCTTGAGAAGGAGGAATCACCTCAGGTGTCTGTGAATCTGTCTAGGTCAGTTCTAGGTCAGTTCTAGGAGGGAAGGTTAGGTTCAGTTCATGATGGATGCAGACTGGAACATGAAGTCCCCTGGGACAACTTACTTGCTCTCTTCCTGATGCCTTCTGGCTGTTTCTCTCCAGGGAAAAATGAACTCTTCAGGTGTCCTGATATGCTACTTAAAAACTGAAAAGTATGTATCTGCATTTTTCCTCTTTGCCTGGCTGCTTGGTAGCCTATAAAGAACTTTTTATTTAGACTCTATAGCTTTTTACCATCATCATCTGAGATTTTTGTGTGTCCCCCTTCATTTCCCACATTGCACTCTTGTTTGTATATGTGGGTTTGGGGGAGTGAATGGAGTACTGGAGATCAAACCCTAGGACATGCTAAGCAAGCACTGTACCACTAAGGTACATTCCCAGCCCAATGCTCTTATTTTTAAATGCATACAAGCTCAAATTCATTTAGAAAATTGGCAAGCTATCACTTAACAAATCCATCAATCACATTTAAATCAAAAAAAGAAAACCTTAGTCTTCCCCTAAGAAATAAAGGGGGAAATATTCCACATTATACTTACTCTCTTTTCACCCTCCCTTCAGACATGTCCATAAAATAAAATATGCCTATGTTTATATGATTATCTCCTCTATTTTTCATATTTGGGAAACTATACTCTGTCTTGCTTATTAGATTGTCAAGTTCTTTATTGTGTGGACCAGATTTAAATTTAATTATGTATGATGTTTATTAAAGCATGGCACTTGATAAATAAGGACAAATGGGAGGTAGCTACACTGATGGGAAATCTTTCCAGTGGAAATGGCTTTCCAGGCAGAAAATATCTACATCTATCAATGAGATTTCTTAAATGCCCTAGATCAATCCTTTAAATATCTGTGCTTGTGCTATTAAACCAATAGGTTTTTAACAACTTTGAAAACTTTTTGTGTTTCAGTGTATTAAACACCACATCTGAAATCTTATATAATGATACCATTTCTAAGGCATGTTGCAGTGTTGTTCTGGTCTAGATGCCTGGTTCATTTTTCATAGCGTTCTTGCAGGAGGAAAACTTAAAAACAACAAATCAGTAATTCTCCCCTCAGTTTATGTGAGAATTATGGAAGTTGCTCGCTAAAAATGCAGAGTTCCTTCTAAGTACCACTTTCTCCTACAGAATCATCAGAATTATGGAGATAGAACCCAAAACCAATATTTTAAGTGCCAGATTTGTTCTTAGCTTGAGAATTGGGGTTTCTGGCTGACTGGAAAGGTTAGGCGGGTAATGCCCATAAAATGATTGAGAAGTGAAGGTGACTAGTAACTTTGTAGGGACGGCTTGCAATGGATTCCTTCAGATTCACCAGGACTGGCCATTTCAAGTATCGCTGAAGAAAGCAGGAATTCTACATGACTGTGAGTTAACAGGCTCTGTGAGCACTTCCTAACCTATGTGCAGCTATAGTTCCAGTCCCATGACTGTGTCACACTTTTTGTCTCTCTACTTCTAGTCAGTGAATGTCTCTGGGACAATGCCTAAGTCTTTCCTTTCAGACTGCTGGTTCCTTGCAAAGTGCCTGGCATATTGGAAGCATGTAGTTAACAAATCAATGAATATATTCATTTATTCTACAAATATCTATTAAGCTCCTATCATGAATAAGGAACTGTTCTAGGTGCTGGAGATAGTGCAATGAATAGCACAACCAACCAGACAAAACCCTCTCTTGACAGCCTCATACATAGTTGTCAGTTCTAGTACAATATTCAGAACTTTCATCAATAAACAGTTATTTTGTTCTTTCTCAGCATACATGCCATTACAGAGCTGTTTGTTCATAGTACAATGCATTCTTAATAGTGCCTTTCTGGTCCTCAGATAATTTGGAGGATTAAGAAGCTGATATTTATGAAATAACTCAAGATTTTTTGAGGCGAGAATTAAAAAAGGGAACACAAAGAGACGATTCTATAAATCTGAGAGGAAAGATCAGATTTTATTCAATTGCATTGCTGTTAGTCTTTTTTAAATACAATTTTCATCTAAGAATAATTTAGAATCTCTCTCTCCCTCCAGCAAACGAAACAGGACTATATCAGGTTGATGAAGGGTTGTGCCAACAGTGTACTAATGGTGACCCATTTGGTACTTCACTTTTCTGCTAGCAGAGTATTCTCTCAGGAAGTATGTACATCCTACCTGACTTCCTGCTCTTCACTGGTCAGACCCAATCCAAACGTATGATGGATGTCATAGCAGGAATTGCTGTCTTCCAGCAACCTAGGATGTGGAGAGGAACCACAATCAGCTCACAGCACTGGACAAGTCAGTATTCTTCCCCCACATTCTGATGCAGTGATGAGAAAAGTTGCACTTACCCAACTTTCTGGAACCGCTTCTCCAAGTAATCCCAAACATACCTGATTTTCTGCACTTGGATGCATCGCAGCTGCAATTACAAATGTGTTGGAACAGGTATCATTCACAAGACAAGGCCCACAGAAGGGGTGTTGTTCAATACAGATCCCCATGTGTGTCTCACTTTCTTTGATAAATAACTGTCATCCCAGGCCTGATAGACAGCTGTCATTTCCAGAACTTTCACTGATAAGCACTTACTTTATTCTTTCTCTGCAAACATTCCATCACCTTGGATTCTTAAAATCACTTACTTTTAAATCTGGCTTCATTACTGCTTGGTTTATGACAGAGTGGTGGTCAGCCACAAGGGGTTCTTCTGGGTTCTTTCTTATGGGAAATTTCAGGGTAGATAAGTGGAGGCAGAGCACCTTCTTCCTCATATATCTTTGAAATTCATCCTAGAACAGTTAATCCAACCTATGAAATTCTCAAGCATAATCCAATAAGGTGCTCAATTAACCAAATACCTATTATATATGGGCTAGGCCAATGTTCACCAAAGTTTGGGGCAAAACTTTTTCTCAAACAAGAGGCTCCGTATTATCTTAGACCTTACTAGAAAGGCCGATTCTCAGCCCTACCCCAGACCTCCTGAGCCAGAAACTGGTGAAGGGGTCAGCCATCTGTGTTGCATTGAGTCCTCCAGAGAATTCATATTTGCACAAATGTTTCAGAACCAGTGGGAGAAAAGAGAAAAAATACTTTACAGGAAGACTTTATGTTTTTTAAAAAAAATGAGTTTTAGCTATTTTTAAATGGCATCTAGATGTTTAAAAGGTCTAATATCTTCCAAAATACTGATTTTTGAAATAGTGAATGATCGCTCCCAGGTTATGGGTTCTAAGAGTTGTGCCCCTCACAGCCACTGATCATATAATCACTAGGAGGACTGTCCACTAGCCTGATGTGCTAAACATTTACCTAGGCTGAAATTAAGGAGGTGTCCTTGATTCCTGGGCTCCAAAGAAGACAGATACAGATTGGAGAGGTATTTTGCTGCCACCTTTTTTCATCTGGGGAAATTCTTTAAATAGAGGAAGATCTGCCTTGGGGACTCAGGTTTGTCATTTGTTGGATCACAGATGCCACACAGAAGACATGATCATGGCTTTTATTTTCTTGTTTTAAATAAATTTTTAATGGACACATAATAGTTGTACTTATCTTGAGGGTACAGTGAGGCTTTTCAATTCATGCATATAGTGTGTAATGATCAGATCATGGTAAGTGGCCCACCCATCACCTCAGACATTTATCATTTCTTCATGCTGGGAATATTAAAAATTCTTTCTGTTAGCTACTTTCATAGTCAATTAATTGTTTTCAACTTTGGTGTCTACAGCGCTTTAGAACTTTAGAAGTTATTCCTTCTCTTCAACTGCCCCCCTGTACCCATTAGCCATCCTCGCCATCCCTCCCTCCCAAACCCTTCTCAGGCCCTGGTAACCACTATTTTATTCTCTACTTCTATCAGATCAACTTTTTAGCTCCCACCCATGGTGAGAACATGCAGTCTTTGTTTTTCTATGATGACCTTGGCATTTCAACTAGATAACAGAAGGTCACATACTGTTGTCCTCAGCAAAACGGTGTCTGCTTCTTGCAAAGGGCATGGGGCACAGTTGGCCCACACCCTCCACTCCGGCCTCCAGTAAAAGAGCAGCTGAAGGACCCCACCAGTCAGCACAGATGTGATAAGGCACAGGGCTCTTCGCAGATGCTGGGTGTGGTAACCAAACACTTCCTGGAGAGTAAATAAAAGATCACTCTAGTTTTCAATTTTTACAAAAATACATTTTGGGGAGCAGTTACAAAAGACACAAATGGTAGAGGCAGGAATGTTATTGGGAGAGAAATTTGGCTGTCAGCTGATACAATAACAACAGGAATCCTTTTACTTTGCTGGCATATAAAATGAAAATCTCAGGAGGAGCAAGGAAGTAGTAGATTTATTTGCTTCTAAAGATACATAACAGTCACCTTAGATTTAAATAAGATACTTCATGTTTTGAACCATGTATGTGTTCTTTAGGCATAAGGTACTGCTATGGTTTAGATATGAAGTGTCCCCCAAAAGTTCATGGGTGAGATAATGCAAGAATGTTCAGTGGTGAGATGATTAGATTGTGAGAGGTGTGACACAATCAGGGGATTAGTCCATCAATATGGATTAAGTGGGTAGTAACAGTAGGCAAGCAGGGTGTAGCTGGAGGAAATAGATCACTGGGGGTGTGTCTTAGGGTAAATATATTTTTCACCTCATGAGACGAGCTCTCTCAGCTTCCTGGTTGCCATATACTGATCTGCCACACCTTTCTGTCAACATGTTGCCTCACCTCAGGCCTAGAGCAATGAAGTCAGCCAACCATGGACTGAACCTTTGAAACTGAGCCAAAATAAACTTTCTTCTTTAAGTTTTTCTTGTCAGGTTTTTTAGTTTCAGTGATAAAAGAAGCTAACTAAAACAAAAAATTGATGTAATGAGTGGGGCCGCTGCAGTGACTAACCTGAACATGTGATTCAGAGGCTTTTGGAGCTTTTTGGAGGTTGTGGGAAGAATTTTGAAAATTTTAGAAATGCAGGCAAGAAACACTTCAGAATGTTGTAAGTGGAGTTTAACGTTCTGGTGGGAGATGAGACAACCAGAATGCTGATAAGACTGTTGATGGTAAGGACTGGGCTCATGAGGTTTCATGGGAGGAGGATTCAATTAGAAATTAGATTAGAGGTCTTTCATGTAATGCTCTGGCAAAGAAGTTTCCTACATTTTGCCCATTTCCTAAGACTTTCTGTGAAGCTCAATTTAAAGGTGGTGGACTAATTAATCTGGCAGAGGGAATCCCAAGGTAGCACAATTTCAGGTGTTGGCATGGGTTTTGCTGATGGCTTTTAGCCAAGTTTACTGTGATAATCAGGAGCAGAAAGCAAAGTGGAAAGAATTGAATAACTTGTGATTTGGCCAGAAAAGTGCGAGTAAAATGGGCTTGGGAAGTTGTGACTATTAAAGACATTATAGCTACAAAGAGAGGCTAAGTACTTTGCATGGAAATAATAGGAAAGATGGCTGTGGGCATCTCTGTAATTGGCAGGACCACACACATCTCAGGCTCAAAGATACAAAAGTAAAAACTCCTTTGAGAAGAGACCGTGGAGGTACCCTGCTTGCACAGTGGCCCTAAAAAAGTTTTCCACTGTGCTCAGCAAGTCAGGCACTCAGAGGCTACTGCAGCCATGGTATGTAGAGTACTGTATCCATGGTATGTAGATGTAGTATCCAGGTACTGCTCTGGATAGTGGTAGACCTTTGCATCAACTACATGGTGCTAGCTCTGAAGGAATGCAGGATGCTGGAATTAGGAGGTCATGTAGATTTTCCCTGAGCTTTCAGAGGAAGACCTGGAAGGCCAGACAAGGTGTAGCAGAAGTAGTTGGAGTCCCTGCAGGCTTTACCTGAGAGGGTCGTACATGAAGATAGTGAAGGAAGTTGAGGCTGCAATGGAGACCCCCCAAGGTTAAGTGATGTCTGTATCTTAGGAGGTAAACTGAGGAAAGTTACAGGAATTGAGCAAACAATCTAAGAGAGAATCCCTGTGGTATGCAACCAGTGAAGTTATAGGAGTGAAACTACATACGCCCTTTGGCAAGATCATAACAATACCATGTGCCCCAGATGCTAGACATGTAGCTAAAGGACTTGTTTGCCTGGCTGGATTTCAGTCTTGCTTTGGTCCCATTCCTTCTTCCTATGCCCCTATTTCTCCTTGAGGAGGGAAAATGTTTACTCTGTGCCATTATATATTGGATATATGTAACTTGGTTTTTCTTTGTTAGTCACTGGGGATTTGACCCAGGGGTTCTTTACAACTGAGCTATACCTCTAGCTCTTTTTATATTTTTATTTTGAGATAGGGTTTCACTAAGTTGCTTAGGGCCTCGTTAAGTTGCTGGGACTGGCCTTGAACTGGGGCTGATCCTCCTGTATCAGCCTCTCAATTTGCTGGATTTTTGGCTTGCACCATTGTACCCAGCTGTAATTTGGTTTTGATCTTTACTCTCAAAGTTCGGAGTGTGCCTTGAATCTTAGGTGATATTTTGGACTTGGACTTTTGGGAAATGATGGAACTTTCAAGACTATGGAGACTCTTGGAAATGGACTCAATGAATTTTGCACTGTGGGCTGGTCACAAACTTTTGGGGTATGGTTTAGATATGAGGTGCCCCCCAAAACCCATGTTGAGACAATGCAAGTATGTTCAGTAGTAAAATAATTTGATTATGAGAGGTATAAACTAATCAGTGGATTAATCCATTTATATGAATTGACATGGTGGTAACTGTAGGCAGGTAGGGTATAGTTGGAGGGGGTAGGTCACTGGGGGTGTGCTTATATGGCAAATATAATTTGTCCCTTGTAAACAGACTTCTCTTTGCTTCCTGGTTGCAATGATCTGATCTGCCTTCCTCTGTCACATCCTTCTGCCATAATGTTCTACCTCACTCAGGCCCAGGGCAAAGGAGTTGCTGACTATGAACTGAACCTCTGAAACCATGAACCCAAATAAACTTTTCTCCTTAACTTGTTCTTGTTAGGCCTTTTTGTCACAGTGACAGAAAATCTAACTAAAACAGGTATTTTCAAAAGTCTTAACATGAGTTTACTGAAGGAAGATCATAAAATTATGATAGACATGACCCACATGTATATCTAAGTTTATCCATATTCAGATTTAGTTCACAATAATGTGATTGAGAATGATTGAAAGTATGAATAGATACTCTGTTCTCTGAATCAGTCTGTTATAAATCAAGCAATTATCCATGGACATGAAAGACTTTCCAAAGACAGCTTATATTTATTTACCCTGAGAGTAACATGCTGAAATATGTGTACTTTTAGTACTAGTTTAGTTAATATTTATCATAAATTGAATAAGCTTGAGATACTGTTTTAGGAGAAAATAGATTTGGTCATTTAAAGCTAACTTCTAGTTTATAACTTCTATGTAGAAGTTTCATTGCATTGTTTTGTAAATTTTAATAACTGGTATATTTTGAAGACTCCAAGGATGGTAATTATGAATGACATCTTCACTAGACTACTATTTTAGGTTCTACTGTCATGTTTTGGTTTTTGTTTCCTCTATGATTTTAAACTCCCATTTCCAGATCACAGAGTTGTAATGTATGAAAATAGATTTTTATTGAGTTTCTATAGTATTTTTGATGATGGAAACTATTGAATTTTATGCCAGCTTAGATCATGCTATTGTATAACAAATCTCTAGGCTTGTTTGGAAAAGTTTTCATCTTCAATATGGTCATTTCATTACATTTGAATACATCTGCAGTACATGAAGATTATAGTAACAGTTATTGAAAATAATCCCTAAGCATAGTGAAAATGTCACAGGCTTAAGAAATGGGTGATGTAAATTTGAATCACGGCTCTGATCACCATCAGCTATGTGACCTCAGGTAGCTCATTTCACCTCTCAGAAATTCCAATTTAATCCACTACAAAACAATCAGAAATACATGCCTTACAGGGTATTTGTGTTCGGATGAAGTAATGTATGTTTAAATGCTCTGTAAAATAATTACTATTATGAGAGTTTCTTTCCACTGATAATCAGCAGTATCACTTGCCTGAAGAAAAGTATTTATGAAGCCTAGTGGTGCTAGTGGTACTGTCACTCTATTTTGAGATTTTTCAAGAAAAGTTGTAAATTTAATTTAGAAATATTTGTTCATCCTGCTTTTAAGCATATTTTAGATTGGATCTCCTCCTTCTCTTCCTGTATTCCCTTTGCATCTATAAACCTTGATTTTGTTAGAGAATTATACTTTCATTAGACCCAAATAAAATATATATGCCAGCTCACATATTATGTGATTAATGTATATTCAAGTTATTTATAAATTATTTGCACACAAATGCCAAAGCCCATTTGTGTACAAAACAGAAGCAGAACAATTTGGAATTTTAGTACATGCATCTTGTAGCTAAAATGAGTTCATTCATAAACAACTTTCTCTTTTTCATTTGTTTGACACAGCAATGGCATTGGTGATCATAACTCTGGTATCCCTTTGGTTCTCTTTAATGAAAAAATGGATTCACAATGTTAGCAAAACTACAACAAAATCTCTATAGCTATAAACTGGTAGTAGCCTTGTGAATTGAATAATTTTGTATGGAAAGCAAGGTTACAAGTTGTATCAAGACTTAAAGACATTCCTAGCCCTTAAATCAATAATTCCTTGCTTGGAAATATACTCTAATGAAATGGTACAAAAAGGAAAAAGTGACAAATATAAGATGTTCAGTGCAATATTATATGTAACACTAAACCTATTGGAAGAATGAAATGATAGCTAATGGTTCAGTAAGTTGTGAAACAGCAAATAATGGGCTAAAAAAAACGGCTCTACTATATGCATGATGTCAATGCAGAAACCAAGGGCATTCTATGATCCAATGTGAAATGAAGGAAAGGGCAGATGGAAAGAATGGAAAACAAATGGCAACATCATGAAATTTAATCCAACTCTATCAGTAATTACATTAAATGTAAGTGGTCTTAATACTATGATGAAAAGCAAAGATTGTTAGATTTGATAATGAAAGACACACATTAAATATTTAAAAAAGCAGAAAAGTTAAAAGGGGAGAGAAAGGAAAAATATGCCATGCAAATATTAACAAAGAAAATGTGATATAGCTGGCTATATTAATAACAGATGAAACTTATTTCTTCAAGGATATTGAAAGAAAGGAATATGAGAGGGAAAAGAAGTACAATTCGTAAATTAAATGGTAAATTATTTCTTTAATAGAAAGACATAATATTTCTATTTTTTTGAAACAGTTTCAAAATTTATAAGACAAAATGGATAACATTTAAATATACTCCCAGCATTGGAAATTTTAACAAATCTCTCTTACAAACTGATAAACAAAATATTCAGTAAGGATATAAAACGGTTGAGTAACTATACTAGCTGAATTGGCCTGATAGATAAATATAGAACATTATAGCCAACAATTGCAGAATTCAATCTATTTCAAGCAAACATAAAATATTTACCTAAATTGATCATATTCTCAAAAATAAGTATGATCACATAATTAAACTAAAAATTAACTCTAGAAAGAGAACTTAAAAATCTCCAAACAAGGAATTAAAAGAGATGTTTGGAAATACTATGAACTGAATTAAAATATAAATTAAGAAATCAAAATGTGCAGGATATAGGTAAGGCAATGCTTAGAGGGGAATTTTTTACTTTAGGTGCATATGTTAGAAAAGAAAGTTAGAAATCAATAAGTTAAGTTTCCAACTCAAGATATTACAGAAAGAATAGAAAATTAGACTACAAAAGCATAAGGAAAGAAATTATAAAGATGAGTGCAGAAATGAAAAATAGGAAGTAGACATGGATAGAGAAAATCAACAAGCCAATTTTCCTCTAAAAAGATTTATAAGTAGATAAACTCATTAATAAACCTGGATATTTTTATGGTTATTGAAGAATATTAATGTGTAATTAGAAGCTGTCTCAGAATGGAATCTTTAAGCCCAGATGGCGGTGAACTCTTTCAAATATTTAAGGCAGAGGAATACCATTCTTGAATAAACTCCCTCACAAGTAGAGAGTTTGGGAACTGTCCTAACTTGTTTTATAAGGTGAGCATATCTAGATACAAAAATCTGATCAATGTGTTGCAAGAAAGAAAAATTACAGCCTCTGGTTTTAGATAAAATATTCCTAAAATATAATATCTAACTAAATCAGTGATATAAAGAATAATATATCTTACAAATGGTATTTGTCTCAAAATGCAATAATTTTAAAATCAGTATGTTTTGTCTTATTAAAATTCAGTAAAAAAATCAGAAATTCACTCAATAGACACACACACACACACACACACACACACACAACAGAGAAAATTCAATGCCATTACATGATCTTAAAAAAAACTCAGTAAACTTAGAAGGAAACATCCTTCACACAACATCACGTTTACTGATGAAATGTTGAAAAATTTGCCTCCTGAGGTCACAAGCAGAACAAAACAGTCAATGGTCACTCCTAATATTCATCAATACAGTACTAGAAGTCTTAACCCATGAGGCAAGAAAAAGAGATAAAGGTTTTAGCAATTAGAAAACAAGAAGAAAACTCTATATGTAGGTAAGGTGGTATAGACATTTAAAAATCCTAAAGAATGTGCAAACAAATTATAATGGTCAATAAATGAATTTATTAAGGTTGTTGAATACAAGGTCAACTCAATTGTATCTGTATATACTATTAACAAATAATTTGAAAATTAATTAGGTACTTTTATAATACCATTAAGGAAAAAATTCAATTACCTTTAAAATCAATTCAACAAAGTTTGCAAGCCCTTTAAACTAAGAATTGTGTATTACTGCTGAGAGAGTGTAGAGACCGAAATAAATGGAAAGATATATTAAGCATGGGAATTAGACACTAAAAATCCCATTTAAAATCTCATCAGACATTTTGTGAGGTCATTGATGACCCAATTCTAAATTGGTACAGAAAGACAAAGGATCTAGAACAGTCAAGGTAAAAATTCAAAAAGAATAAACATGGAGGACTCATACCATCAGATGTGAAGGTCTACTGCACAAACGAATTAGGAAACTGAGGTAGACACCATACAGGAAAAAAGGTCAGCAAAACAGCATGGAGCCCAGAAAGACACAAACATGATCACATCACAACAAAAGAACCACCAAACTCCTTAGAAAGGATGCTTTGCTCAGTAAATAGTTCTGGAGCAAATAAATAGTCCAGGGAAAAATGAGTTTCCCCCTCACTTATGTGTTATACCACACACACACACACACACACATCATTTGAGATGGCACATATATGTAAATGTTAAGATGGAAATAATAGAAAAACAAAGGTAGCAAGTGAAGCCCACCTTGGCTGGCTGGCTCAGGGCCCTAAGTGGGCCAGCCTGGGAGGCCAAGTGTGTCGGCCGGACTATGGGAGGATCCTTGGCACACAGGAAGAACATTTCCCTGATGTTTAAGTGCTTTTATATTTATCTCAAAACAATATTCTGAGCTCAGGATGTGACAGGCATCTCTATGTTGTCTTCTTGAACAGGTCGTCCTGCTTCTTTTACCAAGTTACTTTCCCTATTGAAATGTGGATGTCTTTGTACTCATTACCTCCATGGTTTGGAATGGAAATGGCTGCTTTTCTTTTGTTCCACCTTTCAGATTCAACACAGAGAGAAGCCCTTAGGATGCAGTTGTTCTGTTCACTTCTCCAGGAAAAAAAACGAACAAACAAACAAAAACAACTGACATGGGTCTTCTGTCACAGTAACTTGTCAAGAAATTATTTTGCAAGCTGAAGGTTGATGCTTAATTTGAAACAGGTGCTTAGTGCATAATATTTGTGAATCCTTTGCCTTTTGTTCCAAACAAGAAGACTAAATAAATGGCAAGCATGGATGACTTCAGGATTTTTTAAAATGTCTTCCATTTGGGGCTCCTATTATGATAATCACATTTGAGACGGCAACTGAAAGTTCCAAATATTTGTTGTAATTTTAAAAGAAAGTGATGCTGTAAAGTTACAAATAACTCTAAATCCTGGTTCATCTTCTGACATAAATTGATTGAATAGAAGCAAAGGTCTGGTTTTGCAGTTAACCCTTTGATGTGATAAAGAAGCATAAAGACATCCATTGACTTCATATTTGAATAAACTATCAAAGTTTCTGTATAAATACACATTTTTACATGTGCAGATCCACGTTTTTGAATGAAAGATAGGTTTTTCCTCCTGGAGAAGGAAGTGGTTGTTGCTTTTTCAAAAGTCTTGGGATATTTGCTATTTTTTAATTTTTTCATTCTTCTATTGAAGGACCAGACTGTGCAGCAGCAAACCCTCTGAATGCATGCTTACATCTAGTTGAAAGAATGATAAAAACTGCACAGGTTGAGCACAGTGATGGAACCCTATTCACCTTTCTAGGATGAGAGGCTGCTGTATTACAGCCTTATTCATCCTGTTTTGTGGAGTCATATAGCACATACGATTTTGTTTTCCATGTGGCCAAAACCAAAAGAAAAGTAGCATGAGTGCTCTTTTTAGTCAAGTGATGGAACCAATAGTATAATTGTCTTCCACTCTGGACATACATAAATGGAAGAAAAAAATGAGAATTTTCTATGCAACTCCTTTCTCCTAAGAAAACAAAACAAAAATGTCTTATGTAGCACCATCTGACTTTTTGGAATTTTACATAACAGTGCATTTTTATAAAAACATAAATAGCTCTTTTCCTTCAAAATAAGTTGGAAGTAATAAATCATCTGAAAGAAAGCATAGGAGAAATTCTTTCTTGAACTTCAAATAGACAAATAACTTCTTAAAAACAAAAAAAGACAGAATGATAAAATTGACTTCATTGAAATTAAAAAATTCTGTTCCTCAAAAGATCTCCGGGGATGATACACACACCCCCACACACACACATACACACAAACACACTCCTCTCTATATATCTATATATGAAAAACAACTTATATTTGGAACATATAAAAACCTAACTACAAATCAATAAAACATGAATAAAAACACAATAAAATAGACACCTTTCAAAAGAGGATTTCCAAATGGACTCTAAAAACCAAGACACTGTTCAGTATCATATCATTAAGAAAATGCAAAATAGAGCTACAATGATGTATTATGGCCTAGAATAGCCAAGACAATCTAGAAAGGAACTAAGTCAGAGAACCTACCCAACCATATTAGAGAACTTATTCTGAAGTTACACAACAATACAATGACACAATGATATAATTGAAGAATAGCTAAAATTAAAAAGACTGAATACATCAAGGGGTTGTAAGGTTGAGGAACAACTCATACATTGTGGATGGAAATGTGACAGGTATAAACATTTTGAAAAATTGAGTTACTAAACATATGGCTGTAATTTTATCTACTCCACTCTTAGATTTTTATACAAGAGCAATTAATGTAGATGTGTCCCCCAAAAGATTTGTGCAAGAATATTCAGATTAGCTGTATTCATGAAAGCCCAATTCATTATTCCACTATCTTAAATGTGTGATTGTTTAACCCTTTTTAGGGCTTGGATTTTATTTTATCCTTCTAAAAACACTGCAAGGTAGTTTAAGTATCTTCATTTAAAAGAAGTAGAAAGTGGAACTCACAAAATTTATATGACTAGAAAACTCCTGAGCACAGTTTTGGCCTAATCTATGTAGTTACCAAATCTGTGCTAATTGCACTGGTACCAGCTGGTCTCCCTACCAATTTTCATTTGTCTTCTTTGATTAGAGGTTGTATTAGTCAGGGTTCTCTAGAGAAACAGAACCAACAGGAGGCATGATTATAAAAAGGGGATTTATTAGATTGGCTTACACAACCAGAAGTTGGATAGTCCACAATGGCTATCTGCAGGCTGGAGAGCTGGAGGAACTGGTAGTTGTACAGACCAAGATGCTGAAGCCTCAGAACAAGAGGGATCAAAGATGCTACTCCAAGTCTGAGACCAAAGGCTTTTGGAAATTCCCTGGAGAATCGCTGGGAGAGTCCACTTTAGAAGAGTTAAGGAGGCAGAATCTGATATTCTCAGGTGATTGCAGCAGCAATCAAGAACCCAGTCGAGAAGAATGGAGCTTGCCTCTGCTACTGCTTCCTTGTTCTTCCAACATTTATTTCATCCAAGCTTCCAACCTATTGGATGGTGCTGGCCAGGCTGAGGTAGGGTCTTCACTTCAGTTTGCTATCCCACCTGCCAATCATTACTAGATCCACTCTCATTGACCCATCCAGAAGCCTTTCAATTTTTGGCATCTCTTAATCCAATAAAGTTGACAATTCCAATTAGCCACTACAAAGGTTGTAAGTAGTTTCTGAAATAGACTCTGAAAGGTTATCTTCTTTCCACACTGGTACCGCTAGAATACATTATTTAGTATGAAAGCATACAGAAAATTCAGCATCCTTTATAGAAAATAATTCATGTGCTCAGGTCAGAAGCTAAAAAACAATAGCCCAAAGATGGGTATTTACTCTGTGACCTAACACACCCTAATCTCTGGGAGTTATTTTAATTGGTATTTTTAGTCTAATAAAAAACAGACCCATAATCTGGCGGGGGTGGGGGAAGCCCCAAACTGAAAACAATCCAAAGATCCATCAACATGAGGAAATAAAATTTATTTTTATACAATAGTATGCTACAAAGCAAGATTTTTAAAATGTACTTCTGCTGCACATTTTACATGTTATACTAAGTAAACACTGTTACTATAGAGCAATACACAGGTCTACTTACACATAGTTCAAAAATGATTAGAAGTCATTGAACTATATGTTTATTATTGCACTTTGACATCACTATATTTATTATGTCAAAATTAAGAAAGAGTGGAATTGTTTATTAGACACACTCTGCTCCAAGCAATTGGAAGTAACTATAATGACTTTGGTGGCAACAGTTTGGAGAAGAAAGAACAGCAGTAACATTAAAAAATGGGAGACAGGAGGTTTGGTGACCTGGAAAGACTAGCTAGCTGCCACCTGGTATGGATCACAGGTAAGTAAGAGCTGGCTTCCATCAAAGTAGAGGTAAAATCTCATCCCTAAGAAAGAACCTGCCAAGATAAGTAAAGAGATTTTAAGTGGAAGACACTTCTTATGGGTGGGGACCACTCATTGTTTAAATGTCAGCATTCTCCCATCTGTTAGTAAGAGAGAGGGCGGGAGTGAGAAAAGGTGGAGGAAGAAAGAAAAATAAAAGAACAGAAGAAAAGAGAAAAGGGGAGAAAGGATAAAAGAAACTTGTGAATGTCAGTTACTTTCTGGAATATGTGGCTCCTTCAGGAAACACAAATAGAAGCAATGCTTTTGTTTCCTTGATACCTCGACCTCATAAAACTTGGTAAAACTCTCTTCTAAATCATTTCTCAGACTTCCCTGAGGTATGAGGCTGGGTATGGGAACTTGAGATTTTTGCCAAAGATTTTCTTTATCTGTCTTTCTTTTAATCATGTATGCTCGATTGGCTTGCCAATGTTTTTGTGATTAGAGTTTATCACAGTATGTTCCATTTTGACTAATTAATTTCAGTTATAATTTCATTTTTTAAATAGTTATACTACTGATACAGTTAGAGTCACTTAGATTTCTCCTAAATATTTGTACTCCACCAGTAAAGTCCACTAAGAAATGGAGGATATAGACAAGGGAGAGAGGAGAAATATGTTGCATTATAATAGGAAAATAAATTATAATCCAGAGGATTTTCTTTCTCTCCAAACAGAGATGTCCCTTCACCTTTTCTTTCTGAATAGAAATCTGTATTGCAGATGCCAGGAGTGGTAACACAGCCCTAATGTCTTCTCTAAGACTGGATACCGAAGAAAAAGCCTGGGTCAGGAGTGGCCATGAAGTATGCATGGACTTTTCAAGGGAAGTTGTTCCCAAGGTCACAGCTTAGAACCAAGGTCCCTATTTGGGTCTGACCATAGCCTCTTTTCTTTATACCCCATGTGTTACCTTCTAGATGGTCTCACTTCTCTATCCTGCTCCATCACTTACAAACTATGATTTAAATTTGCTGAACTTCAGATTTCTCACATGAAAAAATGTGGCTGGTATAAAATGCAATGGAAGTAGTTTGGTGCAGCAGTTAAAAGCTGGAGACATGGCATGAAAAAGTCAAGTTCAAATCATATCTTCACCACTGAACCAGATACATGGTTTGGGGCAATCCACTTGACTTCTGATGCTCCAATTTCTCCTCCATAAATGGAATAACGATATCTCCTCTCGAGAGCAGATGTGAGAAACTAATAAGATAATGTATAGGAAACTTTTAGCACAGTTCCTGAAACATTTTGAGCACTCAATATGTATTAAGAGTTAGTATTATCTTGGGTATAACATAATTTAGCTAAATTTTAGCAAATTAGAAGTGGTTAATCCTATTGGACTCATTATGAAATGATCTGACCACAAGGCAAAGAATCATATTTCTAACAGTGATTGAACCAATGGCTCAAATGAAGATTTTGCTTTTCCCAAAGAGTACCAGTTGTCAAAATTGAAGTCAAGCCACCCCATCCCTGAAAAACTGCTTACCTTTTTAATATGTGAAACTGAAGAAAAGGAAGAGGATAAACATGAAATTAATTTAAAAATTAGCTAAATGTGGTAACTGTATATGCAATTACACACACACACGCACACACGCATGCACACACACACCAGTACAATCATTCTTTACTCATACAAGAGGAAAGAGAAATCAATGAAATAGAGTGATGGAGGAGAGCATCCTACTTTTGATGCTTATGCCAGGTGATCTTCTATATGTTACCTGAGTCTCAGTTTCCCCATTGCAGAATGGGTGTTTGTGTGACTAACTCACAGGAACTAAATGAGAAATACATAAAGTACTGGTCCATAATAAGCACTTTAAATCTTTTTCTTAAATTTCTTATAGCTAGTTCCTATACCTGCCATCAGAGATGGAACTAAGATTCATCACCTTCCTTAGGAATGGAGAATTACAGGATATAGCTCCATCTAAACATGATTTCTTTCTAAAACGCTCTTTTGGTGGAATTCTCTTAGTCTTGAGGGACCATCCTCTGGGATCATCCCCAGTTGCTGAATTTTCATTTTATCTGCAGCACTAGCATTTATGCAAGACCGATCTTGTGAACAAAGTCTTTTTTAGTTTTTGCAAATCCTTTTTTTCCTATGCTGTCTGTTCATGTGTTTAGCCTTTTAAATTATCTGTTGAAGAATTATACTATGTACATGTATAAATATACCACAGTGAATTACACCTTTATGTATATTTATAAAGCACCAATTCAAAAAGAAACAACAAATAAATAGAAGGAAGACCAGTGGGGTATGGGAAGAGGAATGGGGGATGGAAGTGGGAAGGAAAGAGGAGGCACTGGGGATTCTACAGAGTAAATTACATTCCATGCATGTATGATTATGTCAAAATGAACCCAACTAATATGTATAACTAAAATGCACTAATAAAAGCATTTAAAAATATTTGTTGAGTACCCACCACTACAGGTATAATGCTGAGTGATTAAAATCCTTCATAATGGATATTTTAGTTTGTAGTGCATGACACTTCCACTTGATCTAAGGATCTCATGGCACAAAGTTACAAATTTATTTATTCTATCAATACATAACAAAAATAACTCATGGCCATAATTTCTTCTGGTGTGCCAGTTGTGTGTCGTTGTTACATTTTCTTTGCTATGACATGTTGGGCTTTGCCATGGGTAAGAATGTTCCAATGGCCTTAGAGAAAGCTGCCTCTTTCTATCAGGCCTCAGACTTAGGAATTGAATCATTGCCAAGGAGATTCTACCTTTGTGGCCTTCTACGAAACTAAGTTGTGCTGTGTTTTATCTTCTTTTTTCAGCTATAATCACAGCACCAAGTTCCTATTTACTATTAACAATCTACTCTTTGTTTCCTCTCTCCCTGGACCTATTAAATAGTATTCCTTTACATATGAGATGCTAGAATATTCTCCAAGCTCTCTTATCTCTACTTTTTCCAACACACCAAGGTTCTTCTCTTTAATGTGAGGATACTATTATTCCAGTGGATGGATCATGTCTACAGCCATCATTCCTCAAACTTTTATTACTGATTTGGCCACATGTAGTAACTTCTGCTAGTTATGACTAAATACCAAGCATTGTTTGTCATAAGGTCACACATTATACACAGCATTCATGTCATGAGTGTCCCTCAAGTAGAGGAAAGATATCCTGAATCACTTTCACTTATGTCTACATTTGGCAATAAATCTTTCTTAAGTACTTAGATGTCATTCACCTCTCATAATAATCCTATGAGTTGGCTTTATTACTTACTAAAATAAATATTATTAGTATTTATAAATTATTATTTGCAGAACAAAAGCAAACCCAAATCTTGAAAAAGTTCAAGAGAATTCTTGAATAATTCAACCTATTACATTTTCCTCCTTGCATTTTCTTTCTGGAGCAAGAAAAAACCTTCACCCTCCAGCAGTGTGAATCAACCCAGTACTAGAGATGAATTTGTCATCACTCTAGGCATTACATACTGCTATAGGTGTTACAGTACTGCTATAATAAGAGTGCTTACACGTGGTCTTCCTGCAAGTTGAAGTGCAGCTAGGAACCCTTGTTTGGTAGGACTGACAGCTAGAGTGCTGTAAGAACAGATCAGAAGGTGAGATGCCTGGAGTTACTACCATGGACAATTTCTGGAACCAAAATTTGCCCCATATTGAGTCATAGGACAATATGGCTTGTTCTGTTAAAAGGTGTTTGTGGACTAAGAACATTGTTGACCAGGAAGTGGTCTTAGAGATTATTTGTTCAAATTCCTTGCTGAGAAAAAGGAGCTGTACACTGCTCTTGGCAGATGAGCGTCTATCGTCTGCTTAAGAGAAGCTTCTCAATACCTCCCTGGGCTGTACATCATCTTATTAATCAGCTGTGATGTGTATTAGTTTTCTATCACTACAGAGTAAACTTAGCAGCTTAAAACAACACCAATTTAATAGCTTACAGTTTCTGTGGGTTGGGAGTCTAGCTAACTGAGTCTTCAGTAAGAGTCTCACAAGACAAAATTCAAGGTCCCCTTGGGCTGTGTTCCATCTGATGCTCAGGGACCTCACACAGGCTCACATGCTTATTGGCAGGATTAGTACCTTGTAGCTTCAGGACCAAGGCCCCATTCTCTTGCTGGTTGGCATCTGGAAGTTACTCTCAGTTCTTAGAGAACACTAACCTGCCCCACTGCACCCTCCATCTTCAAAAGAGCAATGGAGAGCTTCCCTTGCATCAAATCACTCCCATGCTTTAAATATTTCTAGCTTCAGGAAAGGCCCAATCTCTTTAAAGGGTTCACCTTCTTCAGCCGGGTCTACCAAGTCTCCCTTTCGATGAACTCTGCTGAGTACCTGAAAAATCCCCTTTTCTACATGACATAGCATAATCACAGGATAGCCTATCATATTCAGGTTTTGCCCCACTCAGCTGGAGGAGAGTACACAAGGTCATTGGCAGACGTTTGTGCTGAGATTCTTCCACCACAGTGGTTAGGGTCTTCCAAACCTGCCAACTGTGCTCCATGTCAGTTACTCAACAGTTGGATGACAATGACCACCATTTGTGATATCTTACAGACAGCCCACCAAATACATCATTAATTCTTGAAATTTCTCAGAGAATATGTTTTAGAATGAAACAAAACTTCATAGATTTTTTTTCTTTAAAGTACACATTACAGCAGAACTATTTTTTATTTCTTCTATTTTGCCAAACAGGCTTCCATTAAGTCCTTTCAGGACTAATATTTTTAAAAGCTACCTCACTCTGGCAACTAATATTCAGCCATAACCAAATCAAGCATTTCAATGACTTTTTCAGGCACAGCTACAAGCCCAGCTTACTGATTCTCTCATCTTATATTTTAATAATAATTTAAGACAAGAACTCAACAGCGAGGTCTGTTTTACTGCATCCTACCAATTTCTCTCCCACAATTCAGCCTAGAGAAATGTTTAAATCTTGATTCTGTCACCTATATTCTTATCTCTCCCTCACAGCTAATGTCAGTTGCAGATTGATAGGCTTGCCTTCATCCAAGTTGTTAATATAAATGTTGATGGGAGACAGGAGAGAGCCAATAGGGCTGGCTTTTCTATTTCAATCTTCACTTTTCATTATTAATCCTTTGATGGTTTTATTTTGTGGGGGAGAACTTTAATGGAGGAGAAGGAACAGATAACGTTATATGAAATAATCTAAATGTTCAAATTTCCTGATTTCTTTTGCCATCTCCTCCCAGATTGCATTTGTAATGGTGGAACTCCAGAAATTATATTCCCCATGTTTTATTCAGAGAAGGGGAAATGTGCTCAACACCAGTTCCACCTCCTGTAGGTATGCCTGCTCTTCTCAACTTGCACATCACAAATGCAGTGTGAATGAACCCCTTATTTTCCACAGTGCTTCCATATTTTGTACGTGGCTTTCACAGAAATTATGAATCAGGAGGGTAAGTGGAATTATTTTTAGGCAAACAGCAAGATTCACAAAGGTTTCCACAGCGACATGGTTAGCAACAAAGCCTAGACTAAAACCCAGATCTGTTCTCTCAGGATTTGGGGCTCCTCTACAAGTTGACTGGAGAAAGCTACCTTGAAGCAAGATGCCTTTCTATTGCTCCTGTGTCCTCCACACTAAGTTGCCTTTTCCTTGGAGGACTGCTCCCTTTTGGAATTTGCACATCCAAGCAGAAGGGGCACAGACCAAATGGCTGGGCTTTGCAAAAGAGATGAGTAAAGCAACACTCGTGACTGTGGCAAGCCCAGAAAGACCATCCCCAGAAAGTAGAAGCAGTGAGCACATGTCCAGAGGACCCTGAGGCAGAGGCTGATATGCACATGGTGTGCTCTGGACATCCTGGCTGAGAACAGATGGGATCTTTTCTCGCCCAGAAGGATAACAATGACAAAAGAATACCTATCAATACCTTTCAATCACTGAGAACATTCCAGCCTCACCTGGGAGGGTCCATGGAACAGTAATCAGGAAAGAATCTGTGTGTGCATGCACATACACAAACTCATGTACTGGGCAGTGGGAGGGTTCCCCCAAGTCATAAGTGCAGGAAACACAGCAAGGCAGAGAATGCCTCCTTAAAGTTTCACTAAGAACCTATAGTATATTTCTGCCCACCTGGTATTTCTCAAACCTAAGTGAGAAAGAGAAAAAGGAGATTTTCATGTAATGGATTAATAATATTGTTCTACAGAAGATGCTTCTGGAAAAGCTAGGTAATTTTATTTAATCCTCAGCCCAATATAAAATAGTACGTTTTTACCATCCCCATCAGGTTGATAATTGGCCTAGCAGAACCAAAATTCAAACCCAGGTCATCTTGCATTCAAATCCCATTTCATTAGGCTTGTGCCAGGTAGCCTGAAGGCTCTAGGTTCATCGGGTTCTGTGCTGTGAAGGATGCTCTTATCTGGCAGTGAAGTTGTGGGTCATGAGAGGACCTCAAGAGAAGATGAGAAATGCTGACTGCAATTGGAGGGGCTGAAGGAAAAGAAAGGTGAAGGAAGAGAAGCCTACTGGAGCTGAACTGTAGTGGGGTGGGTAAGAGGTGGGTGGAAGCAGGTAGGGAAGGCCAGTAGAGGCCTGGAGAGAGAGTGTGTCCAATGCCTCAGCTATTGTGCAGGTGGAATGAAACACTGCTTGTGAAGGGCAGTGCAATCACCCCCACCTCTGCTGGAGGATTTAGGGCCTGGAACAGGAGAGCGAAACGATGATAGAGTCAACTGTCAGGTCAATACACTGCTTTATATCTGTGCCAAGCTCATCAAAATGACCCAAGATTGCTCTTGAATAGTTTACAGGCCTTCCCCATCCACCTAGGTTCTACTGGCCATTCGATTGAAGGAATCCATTATTTACTCCAAGAGTGTCTGGTTTTCACCTCAAATCCCTTCACAGGATCACAACTGTTAACTTGAAATGATGAATGCCATAGGGAACTTTTAGGAAAGGAAAGGGCAGTGTCAGCCCCCAAGATAGGGACTAAGCTATGCTCAGGTTTGCTTTGACCTCCTGATTGTTTTTTTGTTTTTAAATTTATTTCCAAAATTTATAATTGGGCCATTTCACACAAAAATCCAAATTTCCAGCTTCCCTTTGAAAGTCTAGGTCTGACAACACCAGGCTGTTGACTTGCAGGGCAACAATTGCCTAGAGCTAGCTTCCTCTCTAGTTTATGTACTTATCCCAGCAGGCCCACCTAACCCTCAGGACTACTAGAACCTGCCTCTGTGTTGTATGCCCAGGAGTAAGATCGATGAAAGAGAAATTCACAGTCAACTTCCCCTCCCCAGAATGCCCGGCAGTGTGAGGTAAACATGGCTAGACTGCAAATAGAGCCTTTTGCTGGGAAGTCTAGAAGTCTAAAAGGGTTTGATCACCCACAGAAAAGAAGAAAACTATCGCACATGTTCCATTTCTTAATCCTTCCATACCCATGTCCTCCCTGTGATTTGGCAGAATTAAAGTGCTGGACAATCAGCTTTGCAAACACAGCACCTCCTTAGAGAAGAACCAAGAACTACATGAGGTATTCATGATCACTCATCCATATGTTCAGAAAACCTCAGGTCTGACAGCTGTCCCACAGCAAACATAGGCAAATAGATTTTAATTTTTTCCAACCCTGATCAGCCTTAAGATTTTAAAGCACTGTACCATCATGGAGCTCAGAGTGGTACAATTATGCATAAGTATGGTCCACGTTTGTAATTTTAAAATTCCTAGTAGCCACATTAAAGAAGCAAAAGGAATCAGCTGGGATTAATTTTCATAATAGATTCTATTCAACCCAACCTAGCTGAAGTGTTGGCATTTCAATGTGTAAACAATATGAAAATCATTAGTTAGACATTTTACATTTTTTTAGCAAGTTTTTCAAAATCAAGTACGAATTTTACACATATAGCACATTTTGATTTGGACCACTTACTTTTCTAGAACTCAGGAACCTCAGGTGGTCAGTGGCCACCTTATTGGATAGCACAACTATAGATATAATCACTTCTTTTCCTTAGATCAACAAATAAGAATAGGAAGAGCAGGTACAGATTTCCCATAGCTCTTAAAGGGAACCAGGGAAGCCAGAGAGGAAACTGATATTCTTCTAATATATAAACAGGGTCCCTTTAGATCTTTTCAGCCCCTGACACATTCTCCTTCCATTCTTTCTTTCTCTCTCTCTCTCTCTCTCTCTCTCTCTCTTTCTCTCTCTCTCTCTCTCTCTTTCATTGCCCAACTAGAGACACCATTGAAGTGTGGACAGCCAGGGCTGTAAAAGCCAAGGAGTGGGCTGGATTCCAAGCCTGCCCCATGCAGGCTAATGACCTTGGGCAAGTTACCTAACCTCCCTGGTCTCGGATTTCTTTTCTATGAAATAGGATTAGTTCCTTCTTTACTGAATTCTGAGGATTACATAAAACCATAAATGCAAACTCCTCAACACCAAGTAGACACTGTCAGAGTTTTCAAGTTTTTAATGATTATTTTTCAAGATTTTTGTATGTTTTGTAGGAAAAAAGAACTGAAGATGTGAGGATTTTGTTTTTAAAGTATGTGCTAAAGTCCCAGGCTCTGTATTATTTCTTCTGCAGCACCAGGTGCTTAAAACCTCTTTTGGTCTTAGTAAAAAGTATGACTTTGGCCCAAAGTACCCTGAGCCCAGGTCCTGCAGACACACCAAAAGCAAGAGAATAAGAAAATAAAGCATTTCCGTTCTCACCAGAGTGTGTCCTATTTCATGGTGACCCAGATGACAAGGGGGGGACACCTCAGTGTGCACATGTGAGAAGGCACCACAGTGACTCTGCAGAATGGCTGCGGAAGCTTCCCACGGTCCACCGTGCATGAAGATGGCAAAACTCTACCATCCAAAAGACACAACTTCCTCAGGTTCTCTTACAACAAAATCTGCCCTGCAGCTCTCATGACGCTTAACCAGACTCTGACCTTTCCAGTTACTATAACCACCACCATTGGTACTACAGTTTATCCTCTAATGTAACTGAAAACAGTAGCCCTGGCCCACAGCCTTGGGTGCTTTGAGAAAACTAATAAAAAGAAGGGAAGACTCACCAGTTCATTCTCCTCTCCTTGATTGAGCAAAGCCCGATGGTCCTCCTCACTCTTCTCCTCCATCTGATGTGGACCTGTCAGGGTCCTTCTGGTTAACTCCTTGGGGAAATGTTGAAATCACCTGGACTTCTGTGAACTCAGTAGCTACTTGTCACTGCTGTTCTCAGGTGCTTATAAAATCTGTTGGCACACACCTTGCCTATTAGACCAACAAAGGAAAGGGAGGAAATCCTCTCCCTGGCCACAGGATTGGTCTGTTAATCCATCTGCTTGATGTGTGTTTATTCTCCCTAGTGTTTATTTACTGAGCTAGATGTGAGTGTCTCTGGTCCTAAAGAATGATGGGAAAAAGAGTTGTTGAACTAGAAAGATAAATAAGTTCACATGCTTTCCATAAACATCTCAGCCAAGTGGAAATGACCACTTTGCTAAAGACCTGAGACAAAACTAGTGAGAGATGTATTAAAAAAAATTCTGTGGGCTTTAGAGACTTGATGAGCAAATTAGGTGTGTCCATGAGAATCAAAGGAAGGGAGGTTGGCTGGTGATGGGGAATCCAGGCATCATTCTGGAATCAGAAAAATCTGAATTCTAATCCCTGCTCTGTTGATGACCCTGAAAAAATCACTTAAAATCTGAATTTTAGGTTTCTATTATATAAAATATCAATAATAATTATATAGTTGATATAAGGACTTACAATATTTGTAAAAGGCCAAATGGAGCAACCAGCAACCTCAATAAGAAGTAAGTGATCATCCTCATAACACTCTCATACTAATCAAGAAGAGAGACACTTACAGTGATTTGATTCCTTTCATTTCCACTTTACCATTTAAAGTTTTTGAACAAGTGAAGCTTATGAAGGAAGGAGGAACTAGAAAAACTAACTATTAAGGACATAACCCAAATTTCCATACCTGTGTAATCATCACTGAATTAGATAATTTCACTAAATTTAAGAAAACTGATCCATCCAGGGATTAATTTGTTTGTGATAAAAACTTTTGTCATTTGCCAGGTGTGGTGGTACACTCCTGAAATCCCAGCAGCTTGGGAGGCTAAGGCAGAAGGAACTCCAGTTCAAAACCAGGCTCAGCAAAAGTGAGGTGCTAAGCAATTCAGTGAGTCCCTGTCTCTAAATAAAATACAAAATAGGTCTGGGGATGTGGCTCAGTGGTGAGTGCTTCTGAGTTCAATCCCTGGTATCCTGCCCCCCCCAAAATTGTCATTTTATTGCCTTTTATTGCATCCAGTCCATTGAATGAAATCCTTGTCACTTTGACCATGGAAGAAAATTTGCTAGGAGTGAAAACTATGAGAGGATATTTGACCCTTTCCATTGATGGAAACAATCATCAGCTACCTTGAGCAGCCACAAGTTCCACCTTGACATTCTGGACAGGTCAGAATGCTTCCCAGCCTAGAAGATGTGGCTGATGAGAACAAACAGACAATTACAGGTTTTTCATGGCAGCAAGTCTACTGAGATGCCCATTATGGGATCACAAATGTTGTAATAGCAATCCAGTCTAAGGTTGAGCTCAGGTTTGGAGAGAAGAGTTATAATTTAGTAAAACCTAATTCAAGACATGAGTGACAGTCTTCATTTCCTTTTTACCCATCAGCTAGTCACTCATATTTCTTCCTGAAAGAACATCAGTTTGTCTGGACAGTGATTTCAACTAAAAATGCCAATGATGAGTCATGATGTGCCTAAAAGTGGGCACGTGACCCCGTTCTAAACAAAGAAATAGAAAGAAAACACAGCTGGGGGCAGGGATCTTGTGGGAAAGATAATCCTATTGCTGAAGGAGAAAGAACTACTTTTTTCCCTTCCATTCTTTCCTTTATTCCCTCCTCTAAAGTGTATGTGAGTGAGTATGCAATGATTGGAGCATAGGGATTGTAGGAATTAGGAGGAGAGGGAATATATCCACCTCTGGTCTCTGTGGCAATTGAATGAAGACTCAGTGGTCCTGGTGAAGCAGGTTAGAGTCAGGTCTCACTCTCCCACTTGTTCTCTAATCCCCACTCTCCCGATCCACACTCCCCTTGAACTAAAGGGAAAATAGTAGATGCTCAATCCGGATATGTCTACCCAGATTTCCAAGCTCCTCTGTTATTTTGTCTACTGACCACTGGAGCCTTACTGGAACCTTCTATTTCACAGATATCGAGTATCTATGAAAGCAAGATGGCTTAGCTAAGATAGACTGATCCTATACAACAACAACAAACAATAACAATTTTAGTGGTTTAACACAGTAAAATGCTCTTTTATTAGATTTTTATATATTATGCCATTTAAAAGAATTTTAAAACATAAAAATATCATTATACAAAAGAAGTAATTAATACTTTTAAAGTATACCAACGTATTTTTACAAAAGGAGAAAATATGTATGCATTGCAATGAATAGTAACATTGTAGTAATTAATAAATGAATTTTATAAACTTGAAATACCTGCAAAATGTATATTTTGGACAATTATGAAATCATTCCATTTATATAATATTTTATTTAATTAAGACCCATGTTTTAGTTTAAAAGAAAAAAATTTTGAAAAACATTCAGTTTTAAAGAGACTATTTAGCTGGGTGCAGTGGCACATGTCTATAATCCCAGTGGCTTGGGAGGCTGAGGCAGAAGGATCATGACTTCAAAGCTAGCCTCAGCAACTCAACAAGACCCTGTCTCTAAATAAAATACAAAAAAAGTGCTGGGGATATGTCTCAGTGGTTAAGAGCCCCTGGGTCAATCCCTGGTACCAAAAACTAAAAAAATAAAGATACTATTCAATTTGGGGGGTGTATTTCAAGTGTGAGCTGAAGTTTGCACTTATCATACAGAAATATTACAATTCCCAATGTGCACTCTGTTTTACTCTATTAAAAGAAGAACCTTGGTTGAAAAACCTAGACAATTGGATTGGAACTGGAGGCCGGACATCTGAACTATCTCTCTAAGGAGTTAGGATTGGTATGGTTGGCAGCCCTGGGAGGTGCAGTGGTAGCTCACAGCTCTCTTCAGCTCTCCCACTTGGAGAGACAAACTGATGTTCTTTCAGGAAGAAATATGAGTGACTAGCTGATGGGTAAAAAGGAAATGAAGACTGTCACTCATGTCTTGAATTAGGTTTTACTAAATTATAACTCTTCTCTCCAAACCTGAGCTCAACCTGCCCATGTGTGCAGAACTGCAAGCACTGTTTCAGGTCCTAAAATGAGAACCCAGAAATGGACAAGGCATGGACCTTAACCTTGAGCTCAGTCTACTAGAGATATGCTCCTGAATCTATCTTTTAAAAAATTCATCTTTTGTGTTTACTTGGCACATAATAATTGTATATATTTTTGAGGAACAATGTGACCATATGTGTATACAATGCATAATGATTAGATCAGGGTAATGGACATATTTAATATCTCAGACATTTATCATTTCCTTGTGCTGGGATACCATCCATTGTTGTCAACCACAGTAACCCTACTGTGCTAAAGAACATTAGAAGTTATCCCTCCTATCCTTCTACACCTCTGTACCCCTGTACTTTCTCCCATCTCCCATACCCTGTACCCTTCTCAGGCTCCTGTAACCACTATTCTACTCTCTACTTCTATGAGGCCAACATTTTTAGCTTCCATGTATAAGTGAGAACATGCAGTATTATTTTCTGTGCCTCATTTCAGTTAGCACAATGTCCTCCAGTTCTATCCACATTGGTGAAAATGACAAAACATCATTCTTGTTATGACTGAAAAATATTTCATTGTGCATACATATTCGTTATCTGTTGAAGTACATTAGGTTGAGTCTATATCTTGCCTATTGTGAATAGTGCTGAACAAAACATGGAAGTGAAAATGTCTCTCTTACATATTGATTTCAATCTCTTTAGATATGTGCTCAGTAGATGGATTGCTGGATCATATGGTAGCTGTATTTGAATCCAAGTCTTAAATATTCACCACTTTCTCTCCCCCACTACTCTGTGTTCATGTGACAAGTTCATCTCTCATTGTTCCACGTTTGGCTTATCACTGGTATGTGTGTGTCCCACTGACAATGTGTGTGTAGTTATGCATATTCTTCATGTATATCCTCTGAATTATCTCCCATCTATGGAAACTAAATAGTTCAGAATTTGTTAACAGAAGTTATTAATGTTTGAAAGTGATTGATCTTTGAAATATCTGCAACTTGCAATAGAGAGCAAGGAAGATTGGAGCTTCTGATTAGAGCATATGAAGCTAAGGGCAAACAATATTCCACTGTACCCATTCACAGCTGACTCTTGATCGAGGAGGAGAAGGCTCCCCTTCTGCTATTGGCTTTCCCTGGAGCTCTCATTTCTGCTCTATTTTAGGCATGGTTGCCTTCCTGCTGCCCTCCGTTGGGTCAGAGAAACACATCTAGGTAGCTAGCTCTTCCCTGCTCCTCATGGGAGTCAAGCACCAGAACTTGGATTAAATCCTATGCTCTTCTTGGTTTCTGTTGTAAAATGAGGCTTTGTGCATTGCAGACTCTATTAATTTGCTATGGATCAAATGAAGCAGTTACTCTTTTTATTTAATCGCTTCTGTTTTGAGTTTTAAAAACACTGCCTCTTTAAGTCATCAAATAAATATTAATTGATTTACTTTCTTATGAAGTCAATTCTATTTTCCAAGTTCTTTATGTATCTGAGCCTTGGTGTTCCTTATGCTCCTCAAATCCACCAATTTTGCTTTGTAATTTATTCTCATAATGTTTGATATATAAGTTGATAATGGCTTAAAAGGGAAATCCACTCATTTTTCAAATCCAAGCACTTAGCACAAGGAAAGGCCCATATCGTAGTTGCTCATTAAATACTATGTGAATCAATAAATAGTTTTTTTCCTGCCTAGGGAATCTGCTTTTCCTTTGGGTTGGTCAGTGACAGAGAGGAAAGCAGACCATGGCACATGCTGTCTGCTGTCTACTCAGATCACCTTAGATGCCTTGGATGCCTTTAGGGCTGCAGGGTGCTTGTGGTTTCATCTAGTGACCTTATTCCTGCAACTCTCTTCAGAGTTACCTTTGAGCCTTTAGCCTATGGCCATTTTTCTGTCCTAGCAAGATCTGGGAAGTGCCTGGAGTTTGCCCTCCATCACCACCTTGCCTGACAACCCCACAGGCCCAAAGCAATGACTGACAAAGGCTGGCGTCTGGAGCCCTGGTTCCTTGCCAAGAGTCAGGACAGACTGGAATGAAGCTGACATTCCGAGCTCCCTGGCAGCATCTGGTTGAGGTTAAGGCCCTGCCCCCAATCACATTCTTAGTTGTATTGTCTTCCACTCCCTTCCCACTTTCTCCTTGAAACACCACTTTTGAAAATATTGACATGTAAATCGATATATCAGTGTGTACTTCTGGAGAGCCCAACCTCAGGAAAGAAGGAAGCATTCTTAATATTTGTACCCCTCATGGACTAAGAACCATCAACTGGTTCTTTTTAGGGGAGGAAAGCACCTGCCATCTAGGATTCATCCCTTTGTTCTCTACCTGCCTCTCAGTCTGTTCTCTCACTTCAAAGCCTCCAGTTTCTTGTCTCCCTAATTTAAAATTTTCCATGACTTATGCTGAGTCTGGTCTGATTATTCTTTTACTTAAGGATTAGAATTCTTCCAGGAGAATTCAATCACTTATTTGAAGCTGCTGGAGGCGTATCAATGATGGTGGGGAACTTGAAGCTTGCCATGGGCTACGCCTCACTGCTCCTTGCTCTGTGTATTTAGCTGCAGAGGAACAGAATGTCTGTTTACTATTCTGAAGGGCTTCTTAGATGACTGACCACAGGACCAAACCCACATGGACTTCTAGTTGCTTGGTTTGTCTGATGAGAAGAGTAAGTACCCATGAGAGTGACAATCACATGTTAACTGCATTGGTCAAGCCAGTCACCATCCTGAGTCTAACTAGCAGCCAATAAAATGTCCCTGCGCTGTCAAGTGAAAACCTTGGTGAACACGCTCTCTGCTCCCTTCACTCTATTAAAAATGCTAACAATTATTAAGACTCCTGAAGGATGCTGAACAGAGGGACAATGCCATTTCTGAAAGAATAGGGGTTCAATTGCATCTGTCAATTCAAAAAACTTAAAAAAAAAAACCCACATCAATGCCTACGAAGTGGTCATGCAAAGCAAAATGAAATAAAACAAAAAAGATGAATCTGATCAAGTTTCTAAATATAATTATTAATTTACAAGAAACATATAGAACCAAGGAACTTGTTGAACTGTGGGATACAAAATCCACAGGGAGTACTCTATAGGACAATGTGGTTTCCTCAACAAATAAAGTGAAAGGTGGGGGAAAGAGAGATTGAGAGGGAATTTAGAGATACTAAAAGACACAAAATATGTCAACCAGGTGCAGGCCTTACCTGGATTTTGTTCCAAACTGATTAAGAAAATTAATAAATAAAAACCAGCATGACAAAAAAAAAAAAAAAAAGACTTCCCCAGGAGGAAAACAGCTGGGACAAGGTAAGTGATTACAAACATGGGAATGGACTTTGGTGTTCTAGAGTGAGCTGGATCTTGTGATCTGTCTTAAGGAGAGTATAAACCTCTACATTGATGTTCCAAGGCAAATTGAGTTCTTACCCATCTACTGCAAATGATCTAACCTGGTTGAAGAGATGAAGGAAGATTCCATTAAAATATTCAAACCTAAGGACAGAAGCAGCAGTTCTTTTTGTTTCTTCTCTGAAGAGTGGTCTAGTCTGCATATCTTAAGGAGTAGAATTTTTGCACAAGTGTTCAAGTAGCTTGGAGAATACAAGATATCAAACTCCATCCCATGTTTCTGCCTTTAGCTCATGTCAGTGCTTTCCCATCGAACTTCTCCACCAGGTGATTGTTTCATCAAGAATGTAGTACTTGGAGCTGTAGCAATTGGTGGCGATAAATGGATACACCCCAAGAGAGAGCAGTCTGTCAGCAGGGTTTTCCACCTGGGGCTGCTTTTATAATATAGAGAATGCAAAGTAATGGAAAGCATTTCCAAAGGAAATATGTCCAAAATTCTCTCAACACAAGGTAAGTTGACAGGAAAAATTGTAAATGAGCATCCATGGGAACCTGTGTAAGACAGTACATGTAAGAGAAAATAATTTAAGTGATTCTGGGATCATGCTTTCTAAACTTGATTTATCATCAGAATTACCTGGAGATCTTGATAAAGATACACTTCCCCAGGATCTATCCCAGAGATTCTGATTGAATGTCTATGTGAGGTTAGGCCCAGGAATTTATTTCTAATAAGCTCCTTGGGGATCTCCATAATGGGTTGAGTTTGAGAACCATGCTCCAAAAAGAAGCTTATGAATTGCTATGGACTATTCCCTACAGACAGAAAGCTCACCCATGATGTGAGAGCAAAAAAGACCAACTAAAAATTTACTACAAATAGGTCCAAGTCTGAACTATTTTGCACAGGTGTTTGCATCTCATGGGAAGTCTTATAGACTTGGATATTATCCAGGAAGGGTCAATTTAAAAAGTAATTCTTCAGAATAGTCAGATGATGGGAGGAAAATGGCTGCAAAAGGAAGCCGAGAAAAGCAGTCAACTCTTTGGAAAAGCAAGTTACTGACTTTGTAAACAAAGTTTGGAGGAAGGTTATCTATATTATTTTAAATAAGAATAAACAGACTACATTTAAAAATAATTTGAGTAGAAGCAGAGCAAGATGGTGGCTAAGATCTTCTCTCAATCTCTCCTCACAGACACAAGTCCAATGAGCAAGTCATGTACCAAACTATCTCCACAAGAGCTAAGAAAATCAGGTGAGAGACCACAGTGCCTGCTTTTAGTGTACAAAAAAGCATTGAAAGGAGGCAGGAAGGAAAGAGTGGCTTGGTTAACCCTCCCCAACTCCAAGCAGTGGGCATGGAGAGAGATGTCCTGTGCTTGGGAAGGGAGAAAGAATGAAGTCCAGGCCTTAGACTTGAAACCCAGTATCAGGCCTGTGATGGTGCTGGGCAAAGCCTCACCATCCCTGCTGCCAGGCCAATACCATCGACTGAGCACTGGAACTGGGTTAGGTCAGGCGCCTGATTCCTGCTACCACCCTCCTCCAACCTCAGGCTGTGGAAGGAGAGCAGAATTGCTGGGGAGCAGGGCATGACAGCTATCCCAGGGCTGGATTCTGAGCCCAGTGCCAGGCCTGTTATAGTGAGGTCAAGTGCCCAGTAGAAACTAGGCCCCATACACAGGTTAGACTTCAAAGACAGAGCCCCTAGACTAGTTCTGGCATCAGGCAGAGACCTGTGCATTGGTGGAACAGATGAGTTTTGGCTGCATCAGTTCCAGCCCTGGAGTGGTATTGGGTATGTTAACCTTCCTCCTGAGACTGTGCAGGCCCCTGATGCAACCTAGCTTAGCACCAACTTCGGTGGCTCAGCGACTGTCTCTACCTCCCATCCCCCAGCTTTGAGCAGCATGGCTATAATCAGGCCTGTACTCACAGATGGGGCTTTAGAGACTCTGGCACCAAGCAGAGGCTTGTGCCCCCATGGGACAAACTTGTTTTGACCTACATTACCACTAGCTGTAGTGTGGGCCCTACTGCAACCCTGAGACTGTGCAGGTCCTGATGGCTGTGAGAACCAGGACAGACCCAACTTAACATCAGCCTAGGTGCCAAAGGGACTCCCTTTACCAACTTTGGGCAGTATATCATGAGATATTGCTCCTTTTGCTGGGATAGGACAGGGTAGTAAGCACAAGATTTTGCCAAGGACCATAATGCTGGGCTGGTGAAACCTAACACTGGGAAGACTCTAACTGACCCCACTCCCAAGGCTGCCTGCATTCCAAGCCTTGGGAACAGCTGCAGTTCCAGGAAAAGACACATAGCTCCAATCTGTCAGACTTCTATTACAGCTCACATTATCTGCGACTGGGTGCTGCCATCTTGGGCTATGAGTTCATCTCAATAACAGGCAGTCCATAGCAATGTGAGCCTTGTTTTCAACTCAGTGTTATGCTGGTCTTTGTAGGTTTGGGACTAAACTTCACAGAATTGTTACTGGTCCATCTACAGTAATATTGCTCAGAGCCATGCAGAATCCGGCAATATCTGAACACAGACCAGTAACTGCAGGCAAGGCATCTAATCCCAACCTGGGACCAGGGAGAAGCTTGTGGGGACAGGCTACTTTTTTAAGGTACTCTCCTGTTCTTTTCTGAACAATACACCAACAATCTATCTGGGACAAACCTGGGCTTGGAGTGTCCTCTAGTACTGACACATTGAAAACATGCCAACAGCAGACACCTGGCAGTTTTGAACTTGGTGCCCTCTAGCACTGAAGTAGTACAAGTGACTATAAACTTGGGGAAAATAAGCAGTTTGCTTAGAATTTCTTAGAAAGACAAGCACACACACACAAAAAAACTAGTTAAGGAAGACTGGAATAAATACCTTGCCTTTAATGCCCAGTTGATGCTGCATGCCAAAAAGCATCAAGAGCTTTCAGAAAACCATTACTTCACCTAATAATCAACACAAGGTACCAGAAACTGACAAGACAATAAACACTATGGGACACCTCTCAGAGAATGAAAATCTTAAAAACACTACAGAAAGCATCAATAACAGGATAAAGAGAATAAAGAATTAATGGACTTGAGTATAGGCTTTTTGAAAATACACAGTTGGAGGAGATAAAAGAAAAAAATAAAGAGGAATGAAGAAAGCATATGGGAACATTGCATACTAAAAGAGCAAATATTTGGGTTTTTAGGGTTCAAGAAGGACTTGAGAAAGTAAACAATAGAGAAAGCTTATTCAGAGAGCCATAACAGAAAACTTCCCAAGCTGAGAGAAGGATGCAAATATCCTGACCTGGGAAGGTCTAATGTCATCAGTTAAAATTAACTACACCTAGTCTACCCAAAGACATGTTATAAGCAAACTCTCACAGATAAAAGATAGAAGATTCTTAAGGCTGCATGAGAAAAGAAACAAATAGCATATAAGGGTTTCCCAGTTTGGCCTGATCAGAAATCTTAGGCCAGGAAGAGAAAAAAAAAAAAAAAAATCCATCAGATGAGAAAACTGTACCAGCAAAGCTATCCTTTAGAAATGAAGGAGGGATAAAGACATTCCAAGACCAAAGCTAAGAGGATTTATCTCCACTAGACCAACTCTACAAGAAATGCTAAAGAAAGTTCTTCAAACTAAAAGAAAGGAAATTAAATGAATAAGAAGAAAATATAGGAAGAGGTAAAATCCATTGGTAAAAATAATTATAAAAATAAACTCAAAATGCTTTAATATTGTAAAAATGGTGTGGAAACTATATCTGTAGTAGGAAGACTAAAAATAAAACAATTTAAAATAATAACTACATTAGTATGTTAAGTGATAAACAATATGGAAAGATATAAAGTGGGATTTTAAATATTCAAAATGGAATTTCAAATACATGGGGAAAATGGAATGTAACTGGAAAGTTTTCTTGTTAATATATCTTCTCTTGTTTGTTTTATTTTTATTATCATGTTAAGCTGCTCTTATTTTAAAATAACTTGTTATAATCCAATTATTATTTATAAGCCTCATGATAACCACAAAGCAAAAATCTAAAATGGACAAACCAAAGTTACAAGTAAGGATTCCAACTGCACTACTAGAGCTTTTCACTTGACTACCATGGAAGACTATAAGAAATGGAGAAAGAAAGAAAGGAACTACAAAATTAGAAAACAAGTTACATACTGGAAATAGTAAGACTTTTCCTATCAATAATTACCTTGCATGAAAGGGATTAAATTCTGCAATTAAAATACGTAGAGTAAGTAAATATTTACTTTAAACAGGACTCAACTCTATGTTGCTTAGAAGAATCTAACTTCACTTCTTCACAGTGCAAGTGAAGTGATGGAATAAGATATCCCATACAAGTGAAATCCAAAGAAAAGCAAGAGTAGCCATACTAATATCTGACAGAATAGATTTTAAATCAAAAGCAATAAAAGTAGACAAGGAAGGTCACTCTCAAATGATAAAGGAATCAATTCAGCAAGAGGAAATAACAATTTTAAATATATATTATATATATTATAATAATTTTAAATATATATAGACCCAATATTGGAGCACCCAAATACATAAATCAAGTATTAATAGACTTAAGGAGAGATTGATTCCAATATGAGAATAGTTGGTGACTTTATGCCCACTTTCAGTAATGGAAAGATCAACCAGATAGAAAATCAATAAAGAAAACATCAGTTAAATTGTACCCTATATCAAAGGAATCACAGACATCTACAAAACTTTCTATCCAGAAACTGCCAAGTACACGTTTTTTCTCATCAGTACATAGAACATTTTCCAGGACACAAAAGAACTCTAAATAAAATTTTAAACAATGAAATCATATTATCTTTTCTCACCATAAGGTACTAAAATTAGAAAATAATAACAAGAAAATCTCCACTGACCATACAAATATATGTAAATTAAACAACTTACTTTCTAATAGCCAATGGATCAAGGATAAAATCAAGAAGGAAATGTAAAAAAAAAATCTTGAAACATGTAAAAATGGGGACATAGCCTACCAAAACCTTAATACTGCTTTTTCTGGATGCAGCAAAAGCAGTATTAAGAGGGAAATGTATAGTAATCAATCCCTATCTCAAAAAAGTGGAAATACTTCAGATAGATAGCCTGTTACTATATGTCAAGGAACTATAAAAGAAAGCACAAAATAAACCCCC
>JAJEJO010001458.1:0-35174 GCA_020662805.1 Glaucomys volans
GGGCAGGAGCTTCCTCACCCACTGGGAGTGGAGATTTAATGATCTTTCGAGTAAATCTCCTTCCACAGCAGGGAAGGCAACAGCGATAATGCGTTATCTCTCCTGCTAAGTCCTCTTTAAACAAGTGCGCCTCTGGCTGATCCAAGACCAGATAAGAGAGGGATCCAGGGTCCTTTGAAATTGGTAATGAGTCCAAACAAGAATCCTTGGATGGATCACTTCTGCTCTGGTTTGTATTAGCCAAGCAATTAAAGGGTTTGCACACGGGGGCCCTGCAAGGGGGTCCTTCCCACATGAAAGGGAGGAGGGACGCATCCTCAGAGGACCTTTCCTGAGCTTTCCCTGGCTGCGCTGCCCAGACATTGGAAAAGGCCAGTGTTTTCCAAAGAAGAGGTCACTCGGAGGGAAGTGGCCAGAGACAGACTAGTTGCAAGGTCGCCCTTCTCAAAGCAAGCGGCTTGCTTCCTTCCTTCCCCTCCCAACGGCTCCAACCTGCCTTTCCAGGAGCAGAGGGAAGGATGGCGGGGCAGTGACTTAGAGGACTGAACATGGTGCGGATGGCCCGGGCAGCGCCCTGCCCTCCCCGCTCTGACACCAGGCACCGCTGCCCATTCTGAACCCCCAGCCAGGTGGGGCAAGTCTCGCTCACTCCAGGAGTCCTGAGTGGGCGGGAACAGCCAGGAGCTCCTGCTCGGTCCCCCCTGAAGCCACCCCAACAGCATGGTCCTGTTGGAGAAGGTGGCCCCTCCGTGCCCACCTCGCTGGGCAGGGCTCTCAGAGGCAGCCCTGCCTCCTACCCCTGTGCCTGGGGCCACCTCAGCCTGGATGCTTCCTTATCTCACAAACACCAAGGCTCTGGGGAAGACTGGGCAGCCGAGGGAAGTATGGAGCCCTCAAGGCCAAGACCCCACTGGCCATGTCTCCTTCCAGCACCTCCTGCAGGCCCTGGCTCAAAGGCGCCATCCTTGTGTTTTTCTTGAGAGGGGACTTAGAGAGCTCTTGAGAAGACACAGCTCCTCTCGTGGTCTTCCTCTTAGGTGACCCCCTCTGCAGAGTCTGGGGTCTGACACCATGCTTCCTTTCCCTCACACACTGGGGGTGTGTGGGCTGCAGGCTGACCCCCTAGAGTGGACAGACCTATTCCTCTGAATGGTGGGCAGGGCAGGAAAACCAGGCCAACCGGGGCATGCTGTTCTCCTGGCCGTGGGCTCGGATCAGGGTGTCCAGTCAGGCCAAGAGCAGGACTTGGACGATGGCTGTGGCCTGAGTGAGGAGTCGTGTGGATTAGGTGACTGGGGCCATCTGAGGTCATGGGCAGCAGGGGTGGCAAACAATAGATGGACCAGATGGATAAAATATCAGAGAGATTGAAATCAAGTCAGATCAAAGGAGACCTGATACCAAGCCCCCCTCTGGATTTGAGCCAGTCCGGGAAGGGCTGCACATGAGCTCAGAGGCCATGGGTGGGGTGTGTTAGGTGGACGTCTTGCTGCCTGAAGCACAGGAAAGAAGCTGAGCTCAGCACAGGTGCACCGTCAGCTCCCTGGACAGTCTCCCTGGGGGACGGCGAGCCCCCGTGGCTCTGCAGTGCTGCTTGGAGCAGACTGACAGCCACGTCCCTGTGCTCCATGACACCTTGTGGAACATGCAGGACCATTTAGGATCCACCCTCTAAGAGCTGCTCGGAACAAAGATGCCAGACGTCACAGACTTCTGTGCCTTTGACTGGCTGGAAAACAATGGCATTTGGGAAAATGCAGCAGCTGTGGTTTGGTAAGTGCACCCAGAGGCCCTGGAGTCAAAGCCTTGTCCTTGCCTAGGACACTTTTTGGAGGTGGTGGCACATGTTGGAGGCAGGGCCTGGGGAGAGGAAGTTAGGTCATGGGGGGCATGCCCTTGAAGGGTGGTGGGCCCTCTCCTTGTTCCTGGGCAGGAGAGGTTCCTGGACTGCTTCCTGGGCAGGAGAGGTTCCTCTGAGGGACAGTATCAGTCCTTCCAGCTTCCAGAGTGTCTTGCCCCAGGTGTGAGTTCTGGTTTCAGGATTGTGATGAGCAATATTGCTGCACAGACCTTCTCCAAGAACAGGAACTCTTCCATGCACGTTCCCAGGGCAGCAGGACTGCCTATCGCAGGGCCTGTCTGGACGAAGGCAGGCAGGCAGGGTGGGCCCCAGGCAGCACACAGAGGCGGCTTCCCACAGAGGTCACACAAACACGGACGTAAAGAGGAGAATAAGAATCACCCAGAACCCACGGAGTCTAACTACACACCTCCCAGCATGTATTTCTCTTTTTAAAACAAATATTTAAGTACAATTTACACAGGAAAAGTATGCAAATCCTAAAAGTACAAATCTATACATTTTCAAATATTGAACACACCTGTGCAGCCAATGCCAGGGTGGAGAACAGCCCGGCAGGACTCAGGGCTCTGTCCCCTCCAGTGCCCCTCCCTCCCAGGGCTCCCCGGTCCCTCCAGTGCCCCTCCCCCCAGGCCCCGGCACCAGCCCTAAGGCTGCCTCTTCACACAGGTGGAGCCACACAGAGTGCTGCTGTTTGGGACCTGCCCTTTGCACCCCCACTCTGTCACCGTGACTCACCCGTGGTGGCCCCTATAGTGGCTGCTGCCCATTCTAACAGCTGTGAAGCGTCATCTCATGTTGTGGTGACACAGCTTATTCACCCACTGAGGGTGACTGCCAGCCCATCTGGGAGTTCCCAGTGGTGGCTACAGAAGGTGCCCTGTGAGCTCTCGGGTAGAACCTCTCGAGGAGCGCGTGCCCCTGTCCAGGGAGGGGTGTGGCTGGTCAGAGGACATGGGCTTCAACTCCAGCAGCCACAGCCAAAGCATTGTCCAGGCGGTCACCCAGCCAGCACATGGCCAGCAGTGTCCAGGATGCTGCTGCTCAGCCCTGCAGGCTCCGCGTCCCCCTAGCTGATCTCGCTGGCGTCTCGGCATCTGGACAGTGTCTTGTGAGTGCCTCCTCCAGTCCTGCCCACTTCCTCAAGTCTGTTACTGTTTCCATATTGATTTGTAGGAGTTCTTTGCATATTCTGGATTTGAATCCATTCTAGACATGAAGTATTATAAATTTCTCCGTGGCTTTCATTTCTACTATCTTCATAATGTTTCAATGTTAATCTTATTTTTTATTTATTTTTAACATGATTTGTGCCCTGCTTAAGGATTCTTTGCCTACTGCATGGTCATTAAAAAGCTATTTTTTCTACATTCTTCCTTGTTTTCTCCTTTAACATTTAAATCTGTAGTAAATCTGAAAGTGATTTTTACATGGTGCAGGTTTTCTTCTCCAGGAGATCCAGTTGACTAACTCAGCAAACTTCTAGTCTTTTACTGAAAATATTTATACAACATTTTGTGAATACATATACGTATGCTTACTTTAAACAAGTAATTTCTTAATGTAGATAGAGTATTTCAAATATCATTTTAAATTAATGCTAATTGCCATTTAAATGAAACAAAACACAAATTTTAGTGTCTATATTACATTATGTTATACAGACCCATCAATTTATTTAGCCATCAAATGCTATTAGATCCAAATCGTTGCCAGATTGTTGTCCGTACAGAATTGTGATAAAGGGCTAGTTATACCTATTTCAATATGTGTGCCTAGGACAGACTCCGAGAAAGACTGACCCAAATAAACATGCTAAGCCCTCTGATAATTATTGCCAAAATGCCTTTCAGAAGGTTTATTAAAGCAAAATTCCATAAAAAACAGAATTTACTTTATTCCCCCAATGCTCAGCCTTGAGCTCTGTCCTTAAGCCTTTGACAATTCTGTGGCCAATACATCACATTAATGTTGAATTGGGTTTTCTTGCAAGGTGAAGGGGAACGCTTCATGTTAGCTACTTTTTATTCCATTTGCAGAAAACAGTCAGTTTGATCATCACTGTTTCATATTGAAGACATTATTTTCTTATTGTTGGTTTATCTGAGCTATTTACATGGAAGGCAGAAGCCGGACTGGTCAGTGCAGACTCACTGCCGGGAGATGCTGCCCATTTACTTGGGAGTTGCACACTTCCACGTAGTTCAGCCTGACAATCTTCATTTTGTTATTTCTTCCATTACTTTTGATCTTCAATAGCTTAGACCACGTACTGACTTCTATAGAGAATTTGGGATTTAGTTCCTTCCTCTATCTGGAACTTATTCTGCAGGTTTGATATCAGATGTGGATTCTTCCAGATCTATGAATACTTCCGATGTAAAATATGGATCTTTTCAGATCCATGAATTTTGACCTAAAATATGTCCTCCTTGTCTTCTGCTTTTTGGCACTGGGGACTGAATCTAGGGGCGCTTAACCACTGAGCCACATCCCCAGTCCTTTTTATTTTTTATTTTAAGACAGGGCCTCACTAAGTTGTCCAGACCGGACTTGATCCTGCGATCCTCCTGCCTCAGCCTCCTGAGCCACTGGGACTGCAGGCGTGCTCCACCATGCCCAGCTCTAAGATATGTCTTCTGTCCTCACCTGGTTGTTCCCAGCAGCCATTGCTGTTTCCCAGCAAACCGGCTGTGCTGTGGTCATTTGGGGTCATTCGATCTGCTGGCACTGAAGTTCCTTCTGTGTGTGCACCATGTTGTTTGAAAGATTCTGTCTTATTTATTTTTATTTATTTATCTAGTGGTACCAGGATTTGAACCCAGGAACACAATACCACTGAACTACATCCCCAATCCTTTTATTTTGAAACAGGGTCTCAATGAGTTGTCCAGGCTGGCCTTGAACTTGTGACCCTCCTCCCTCAGCCTCCCGAGTCACTGGGATTACAGATTCTCTGATCATTGTGGAGTCAAAGGGGAAGCATTGGGGGCTGTAGGACCCACTGTGGAAGCCCAGGAGGAAGCAAGAAGCTGCCCGCAATGCCCAGTGCCAGAGAAGGTCTGCATGCTTTGGGGGAGCAGGGGAGAGGAAGAGGCGAGGGAGGAGGAGTCAGAGAAAGGAAGAGGCTGGACACCTGGAGGAGCCAGGGGCGTGTGAGGATGGTGGTGCGTTCTCAGCGGCACCACATCAGCAGGGGCCCCGAGGGAGCCAGGCCATGGGGTTTGGCCGTGCACCACCTCCTGTCCCCTCCTGTGCCCCAGGTCCAGCCTGGCTGTGTTCTGTGAGACAGACAGGTGCAGAGCCACGTGTGCGGAGGTCAGGACGCTGGGGCTCTGAGGGGTCCCTCGGGAGCGCAGGGCTTGGGGCAGCTGTGCCTGGGCCCTGGCAGGGGGAGCTAGCTGAGGGGCAGGAGGCCCCAGCTCTCACCCATGGGAGGGCCCCCTCCTTTGGGTTTCTTCTTCATCACCAGGGCTGCCGTTTTGATTGCAGGTGACTTCTTTGGGGAGTCTAGATCCCTAAGTTCTCGTGTCCGAGTCCTCTCTGTCTCTGTGAGTCTTGTGACACTCTCTTTACCACCATGACCATTTTTAAGCTCTATTTTATTTATTTTTATGTGGTGCTGAGGATGGAGCCCAGTGCCCCACAGGTGTTCGGCAGGTGCTCTACCCCTGAGCCCCAGCCCGGGGTCCCATCACCACCACTTTCAAGGTACGGCAGGGTAGTGGTGTTAAGTATGTTCACATGTTGTGCAAGTGATCTCCAGAACTCTTCAATCCTGTTCACACTGAGCTCTGTCATGGAATACTAGCTCCTACTCCCCTTCCAGCCCTGGCACCCGCCCTTCTGCTTTCTGCCCTCTCTGTGAAGGTGACTCCTCGAGGGACCTCGTGTAAGTGGAACATGCAGTACCTGTGTGACCTGTGTGTGTGTGATCGCCTTATCTCACATAGCCTGACCTCCTCCACGTGCTTCCGTGTTGCAGCGTGGGTCAGAATCTCCTTTCTTTCTAAGACTGAACCCAGTTCCATGGTGCAGAGGGACCCGGTGCTCATCTACTCACCCATCCAGGCACACTCGGGTCCTTCCACCTCGGGGCCATTGTGAATCACGCTGCCCCCAGAGCTCTCTCTGCATCCTAACATTAGGACTGCAGCCCACACTTGGTCCCACAGGAGGAGCCCGAGACACTCCAGGAGGTGTCCGTCCTGTGAGTCTCAGGACCCTGGGTCTCCTTGAAAAGACAACCTTGTCCCACCCGGGGAGTTGTGACTCATGGCCACACCTGGGGATGCTGAGAGTCCACCCTCTGGACAAGCCTCCTCCCTCACCCATGCAGGGAGCGTAGGAGTGCGTCCCTCCTGACCTGCATGAGGCTCCTCCTAATGCTCTCCTTCTGTCACTCCCAGAAATGTGAGCGCTCAGGTGACCAGTCCAGTGTGTCCTGATTCTCTTTTTGCAGAGAATTCTGAGGAGAGATGTTTCCTGCAACTTTAGTGCCCAGGCTAGGTACAACCCACGCACACCTGAGCCAGGTGTTTCTTCTCTCTGGGATGCCAGAAGTGGAAGGGGGTCTGCTTGTGCTTTGGGATCACGGCATCTTCTGCAACAATGAGGGTCACCTCAGAGTGGTCCTCATTCTTTCAAAGAGCATCCAACGAGAGCTCTTTGTACATCAGTCCCTGTGTTGGACATGAATGAGAACCCTGGCCACAGAGAGGGCCACGGACCGTGGGACTCACACACTCACAGGCAGCCCCGTGCGATCCGCACGTCCTCGGGTGCAGTGACGGCCAGCATCCTACACCTTGGCCTTTTGGTGGTATTGTAGAGAAGTTATGGCAGGAGTGTTGCCTTAATGACCAGCCTCATTATAAGGATGGTACCCGGGACTTGAGAGAGGTGGCAGTGGGAGCTGCCTGTCAGCGCCCAGGCTCCAGGGCTAGTTCTCCCTTCAACCAGGCTGCCTGCCTTGGGCCCAGCGTACAGCTGTCCCGGGCTTTGTTTAGTTAGGCTCTGAAATGTGATGCTGAGCTCTGGGATTTCAGAGAGGAATTCCATGCTCACTGTCTAATTCCTTGCTGAAATGACACAGTGTTTTAGACTCACCCTTCCTCATGCGTGCGAGTCTTATCTCACATCCTGCGGGACAATAGCTGGAGTGTGGCTGCAAGATTACCAAATGGTCAGTTTCCATAAACAAGATCCATCAGCCTGCTCCGTCCTGTCATGAGGGGTTAGCATGTGAAGACTCTGGGGAAATTCTGTTATCAACCTGAGCTCGTGACATTCAGCAGACAGGACCATGGTGACATTCTGACGCATCCTTGCCATGTGGGGTGCACTTTGTCCTCTCACTGTGCCTGTGACCTGGACAAGCATTCTGGTGGACAGGTGTGCTCTCTCACACCCAGGATCCCCTTCTCTTAGGCTGGTGTTGGAGGAGCTGGACGCTCCCTGGGGACCCCAGCTCCTATTTCCACCACCCCTCCAGATGGCTCCAGTACTGCACATTGGGAGCCAAATCAGATCCAGACCTTTGAACAGAACCTCAGGCTGAGTGACTCAGTTCAGAGATGGGCCGGGTCCACCCATGGTGAGGCTCAGCCCTGTGGAGGCTCCACCTCAGGGCCCCTCCCAGGGCTCACTGGCTGGCAGGCTGGCTGGCTGGCTCTTGTTGTGAGGCACTCCGTGTTTTTCTTCAGAATACTATTTTGCCTCTGTTAGCTGGAGTCCAGGTCTGTTATGTCACCTGCAGAGTCCTGATCGAACACCCCTGAGACTGAGAAGGCAGGAAGGGTACTCCTAATCAGGGTCAGCGAGCCAGGGCCCAGGGAGAAGGTAAGGACGAGGGGCTGGCGATGGAGGTGGAGTGCAGATTCAAGTCAGCTAGGAATCTGGGCAGATTTGGTGTCAAATGAGTGAAGAAGCAGACGGGGGTTATCCCATGACGTGGAGAAGGAGCTCTTTCATGGGGAGGAGAGGCTGCACTACCAGTGGAAAGGTCCTGGGGCTGAGGGTCCTGCACCTGCAAGGCCCAGGAAGCTGGTGGTCTGCCGTCCTGCAGCTTAGAGTCACGTGGGAGTTGGTTGGAGAGGAAAACGATGACTTGGAGTCGTAGGTGTGTGGATTTTCCTAACCCGAACTCTAGGGGCCTCCTGTAGCTGTCACCTTGGGGCTGGATTAGGTCTTGGACTTCACCTCCACAGGACCTGGTGTGCTCCCCTGCCCTCAGTCCCCAGGAACCACACTGCCCCACGTGAGTGTCCAGCTCTGAGCTCACACAGCCCCAGCACCAAAGGGCCAGTGCCTGCTCCGACCAGCCTGTGCCCCTCCTCCTCCAGGCCCTCCCAGGCGGTCAGGATGGGCGGCCGGTGCTGAATTCCAGGGACGAGCTTTCCCTTGGGGCTCAGCAGAGGCCATTTGCAGGCAGGCTGGCTTAGGACAGATGAGGTCCATGTCCCACATGCCCTGGCCTCAGTGATGGCTCCTGGTGAGATGTCCAGCGGCTGAGACAGACTGTGCTTTATCTCCTGCTCCCAGCCACGCTGTGCAGTCCCCTGCTGCTGGGCAGCCTGAAGGTCCCCTCAGTTTGGCAGATCCCTTTCCGGGGATCGACCCTCCCCAGACCCCCTGACCAGGAGCCCCGCCCTCCAGGGCAAGCACCCCCCCCATGGTGGCAGCTGCAGGTGGCAGTGCCGTTTCCCTGCAATGATTTTAAGAGCCGTCAGGAGATAGGCTGGTGAACCGGAGGTGTGGCCCCATGCCCGCAGGAGTGGGTCTAGCCATTTCCAGGTCAGCGACACCTTAACAAGTGCGATGGAAGCTACGAGCACTTACACACGCACCACACAGATGGCAGACCACGATTCCAGGTGTTCCTGGAAACTCCTAAGTCACTCAGGTCTGTGGGTCCTCCAGCTGGCCCCCAGAGTTTGCAGATGCAGCTGGCCACACACTAGGCCCCCAAGGCTGCCCCTGTGTCTGTGAGACGGTCAGGTTAATTGAAGGCACATGAGGAGCCACCAGAAATGCAGAAAGCCACCCTGAAAATCACTCCAGAAGGTGAAGGACGTCATCTGTGGGCCACTCCCCGGCTGGAGGTAGAACTTCAGGCCCAGCCCTGTCAGTCCTGGCCTAAGGCCTGAGGGGAGTGCCCAGGGCTGCAGAGGACAAGGCGGCCTAAGAGAGCAGAAGGGCTCCCTCCCCTGGCCAAACCCTCCCTCCCAGGAAGCACCGTCCCGGGCGTCCTCGGGCACCCAGTGCTCACGCGTCCCCACGAGAACAGCAGAGGAGTGACCTCACTGGGCAGGGCTGCAGAAACGCCTGGCTTGCCGAGGGTCAGTGACACAGCACAGGATGGTGCTGCATCACTCGGTGCTGGCTGCTGAGGAGGCAGCAGGTCCTCCCTGTCCGGGACCCTCCTTCTCCAGCGTCAGCTAGAGCTGGGCCCACAGCAGCCCTGCAGCTCGCCTGCAGCCCATGGGCCCCTGCGACCTCAAATCCTAGTCCCTCTCCTTCTCTCCTCTTGTAGCCCAGCATGGCGGCCAGCATGCTAACTCCTGACCACAGACACTGTCACAGCTCGTCACATCCTATGCCATCCCTTCCCCACTGTGCCCCAGCAGGCAGGTGGCAGGGCTCCCAGGAGGCTGGCAGCAGTGACTTCCTTCCCTGCCCTACCAGCAGCCACCCATCCTGCCCTCAGCTACCCTGTGACACTTGTGGCATGTCACTACTTAAAATCTTCCTGTGGCTCTTCCGTCCTGCCCTCCCACCGACTACGCCTGATCGCCTGAACTGACTTACACCACGCCCATGAAATGACCCCAGCCATCTGTCAGTCACACTGTCCTGCAGCCTGTGCTGCAGCCATCAGACCAGCCCTATGTCCTGCCTGCTCCTCGCCCCAGACTTCTTGCCGTCCCTGTCCGTCCTCAGTCTCCCGAGAGTGCATCCTCTAACCGCCGCCGCCTCCTGCTCTCCCAGGGGGAGCTCAGGCCCTTCTTCCCCTTGGCTCCCTGCGCCTGTGCCACCTCCTGAGAGCTCTTATCCTGATTCCTGGCTGCAGACTCTCAGCTTCACTATGATCCAGTATTTGAGACTGAATCTCCTGTCAGTGTCGGCTGAACTCGGCATGCGCTTGACACCTTGTAGGTGTTGGAGGCTCTCAACCAAGCCAGACACCTGAGTAACCGGCAGAGGGCCTAGACACCTCCGAGCAGGAAGGTGAGTTGGGGCACCACCTGAGGCTCACACATCCTCCTGGGTTGGCTCGGTCTGGCTCCAGCGAGACCGGGCAGGTGGGGCAGCTTCTTCAGGCCTCCGTCTCCGCACCCGTGGAGTGAAGATCGCTTGCTGTACTCCAGGGAGCCCTGGTGGACACAAAAGGCCCAGAACGCTTGCACCTGAGGAGTCAGGGGACCGAGGCACATGCCCCACGTGTGCCCCACGTGCACACACAGGCACACACACACAGACATTGTGCACAAGAATGTGCACACATGTGCACACACATGCAAAGTGCACACAGATGCATGTGACACACCTGTGTTCAAGATGTGCTGCACACACGAAGTGGCTACATGCATGTGACCGAATGTTGGAACCAGTCGTGACTGGAACTGAGATCAGAGCGCCCAGAAGACGTTATTCAGATTAGGTTGGACATTTTTTTATCATCATACTCAGACTAAGATTCTGAAGGTGACAGTGCCCGACAGGAAGAGCATCCTCCTGCCACCAACCTGGTCCCTGCGGTCCTCCCTTAGTTTGCAGTGACTAGAAAAGTCGTGAGCCACCAGAGACTTGGTTCCTCCACTGGCCTCAGCTGGTGGTGGCGCCTGGGACCGGCTTTCCCGCCACTCTTTCTGCTGTTGAGCGTGTGCACTAGCTTAGGCTCAAGATCTGATTTTGGAGTCTTGCCTTTTCATTGTTTTTGGGATGGAAAAGTATTGACATTTTGTTCTTAACATGTGAATTCTCAAATAGGATATTTTTCTGGAAAGACTTGTGACCCAAATGGAATTAAACCCAAGACTTTAAATATGGTGACTTAGATTCCTTTGTTTACTCTTGTGAATCCTCCTCGCCCCAAACACTCTACAACGCTTGGAATGACGACTTCCCTCATCTCTGCCCTCCTTCTAGCATTGCTGTTTAAATTTTTGTGACTACTTTTATCTTAAAACGTTTTAACACTTATGTCTGATTATCTACCACATATGCTTCTATCCATCATCAACCAATCTGTTATTTCTTTACTTAACAATACAAAACATTTCAATCATGATTTTGTACATATAATCAGTCGGTTTCACTTTGTCACCTGCTGTAGCGGTATTGAATATGGGCTCACACTTCCATGGTTGGTGGAATTTTGCAACACAAAGTGCACAGGGTTTTTATTACAGACTGCATTAGAGAGTTCTCCACCTTGAACATGAACATTCACAGGTGAGCCGCGGACCCAGTGAGACTCTGTCCATCCACCACCGTCTCAGCAGTCAGAGGCGTCTTTAGGGACTGTCCTAGCAGAGATGCTGAAACACCCTCCTCACCAACAGTGACAGACAGGAGTCCCGTGCCACACTCAGGAGGATGTGGGCAAGGCTCTTCAGGGTGGTTGGTCCTCTGTCTCCTTGTCCCCAGTCACAGGACGGTCCTCACCACAGCTCCAGTAAAGCCACCAAGCGGGGACTTGAGATGCAAGTTCACCATTGCAGGTGGAAGGAAGGTGGGCCCATCCTTGAAGAAGGGTCTTGGGCTTGCAGGACCAGGAGGAATGGAGGGGTCCTGTGGCCTGGCCGCCCTGGCTCTTCAGTGGGGATCAACTCCCACCGTGCTGGTCCCTTCCACCAGCACACAGTAAGGCTCTCCCAAGGCTGGCCTTGGCTTCCTCCTGTTACTCCCTCCTGTTACTTCCTCCTGTTACTTCCTCCAGCCCTCCCTGACTGCCCTGGAGGTGAGGAGGGGCTGCCCAGCTGTCCGGGACGGTTGTTAATGGTCACTCATGCTGGGCATCAGACAGGAAGTAGCTCCTTAATCACTGCAACATTTTTCCCAAACAAATCTCCCCAAGGAGCAGAAAGTGTGCATTGTCCCTGGACTGGACTCAGAGCAGCAGCCCTGGTGCTGACCACATGGCCCCGTGAGTGATGGGCTGGCTGTGTACCACCAGCTGTGTTTGCTATGGACCCCCACAATGACTGATGACAGGATGCATGCACCTTGATAAAGGTGATCCGAATGAAAGATGGAGTGGGTGCATCTTCTAGTGACCACAGCTCTTTGGGACATGGTGTTGCCACTCTGGAAGATTTGTACCTGTAGGGTGGGGGCCGGGGGGTGGGTGTTTAGTCAGCTTTTGTTGCTCCAACCAAAAGACCAAAGAACAACTTAGAGGAAGAAAGGTCTAGTTTGGCTCATGCCTTCAGAGGTTCAGGCCATGGCTGGCCAGCTCCATAGCTCTGTGCCAAGGTCAGGCAGAGTATCATGGCGGCAGGCGTGCCAAGGTCAGACAGAGTGTCGTGGCAGCAGGGTTTGGTGGGGAAAAGCTCCACCCATGGCAGCCAGGAAGCAGAGAGAGAAAGTGAGAGAGCAAGGTGACAGGGACAAAATACAAACTCCAAAGGCATGTCTCTACCTGCCCCCCCACAGTGACCCACTTCCTCCAGCCACAACTACCTGCCTACAGTTATCACCCAGTTAATCCATTCAGGTGGATTAATCCACTATTGGGTCCCAGCTTCATAGTCTAATCATTTTATCTCTGAACACTATTCCTTTATTTCACCTGAGCTTTTGGGGAGCATCACATCCAAACCATAACCAAGAAGGTGGAGGCTACTGGCTTCAGGTAAAACGTCATGGGGGAAATAGGTTCCCCATCTGCATAGTTACCCTAAATCCTATCTCAACTCCGGGCACTCTCTGGGCAGGTGTCTGCCCTCCTGCCTCATCTCCGGACTCCCTGAAGCCCATTCCCCGCACAGCACCAGATGGGCTGAAGCAGGACACCCCAACACAGAAGTCTTCAGCAAGGTTAGGGTACCCCAGGACACTACAGACCTGTGACCAAAGTGTCCAGCCACACAACCGTGTGAGCGACCTCTGGGGTGCAGAGGCACTATGTTTGGAAATGAGCAGCATCTTTAAGCCCAAAGGCAGAGGCATGGCACACAGACACTGTTCCGGGAATAGGTCACACTTCTGTGACTGCCACACATGTGTCCCAGCCCATGTGATGAACAACTCCAGGCTGAGTCTTGACCATGTCAGACTCACTTTTCCCCCCTGGCTGAATCCACTGTGGGAGGGACCCTCCCTCCCAGGTTCTCAAAGCCCAGCCTAGCACTGGAGGGGAAGGGTTTCAGCGTCTCCAGTGGGGGCGCACCTCGTCCAGCCTGCCCCCCCCCCAGGACCTACCATCTTCTCCTCCATGCTCCTGTTCAATGGCTCAGAAAAGGTGCTGCCACGCCTGGAGTCACCCACGCCAGAAATCAGGGCCAGTGTGTGCCCTGACTCAGTCTGTCTGAGCTGTTGGCAAGCCCATCCGCATGCTCTGACTGCAGGAATCCCGTCTGTGGGGACCCATGGTTTACCACGCGCAGGACTCACGCAAGGTGCCAAATCAAGGTGCACGCCTCGTGAAGGATCTCCTGATCCGCCTCACAGAGGAGCCTTTGGAAGTTCAGGCTACAGAAAGGGGCCTGAGTGAAAAAAAGGTCAGAGATTAAAAAAACAGAGTGGTGTTGGGGGAATGTCCACGTGTGGGGGAACCCAGAGCCTCCAGCCTTCACTGAAGTCTACTTATGCTTGGACTGAGAGCCTGTTTCCCCGCCCCAGATGTCCAAAAGCAACAGATAGACACAACACACTGAGTTTCAGGAGACTGCTGGTTCCCGGAGGGGCTGGGAGAGCGGGGCTGATGTTGGAGATTATTCCTGAATAGATCATTGATTTATCCAACAATGTTTATTGCCCAGAAAATAGCTATTTGGAGAACTTCTTGGACTTTGAAACCAACCCCTCCCCTCTCTTTTGGACTTTCTCTTTATCAGTATTCCTCTCTCTCCGCCCAAAGAAACTGGCTTCAAATCCTCATGAAGCCTCAAAAAGAAGAAGTCCTCAGGGTTTGCAGCTGACCCAGGAGGTGAGGGATCGCAATGGCAGCCGTGAAAGGGCGGTGTAGTTCCTGGGCTCTGTGGAGAGACCCAAGGGAGTCAAGGAAGCCTGATGGCCAAGGAGGGAGGGCTTGGAGGCCCAGGGCCCAGACCTTGGAGATCCCCATCAGGAGGAAACGGGCTGTTTTATTATAGCCAAGTTCTACAAGGTCCTAGCAGAGCGACCACCACAGACCACCTGCGGCTTCATCTCCCTGCTGCCCTGTGTCCTCCTCAGCTCTTTCTGATGATCCTAAAACATGGCGCCTCTCGTGTTTCTTCTGCCTGGCCCTCTGCGACCTGATCCTTGTGATTTATTATTCCCTCGCTGCCCTTTTGTGGAGCAGCAGACCAGCCACGCTGCTCTGGGTTAGGAAACCAAACAACTGAACTTTGTAGAAAGTTTGCCTTACAAAAAAATAGGTTGTGACTAATGTCCAGTGGATGAAGTCCATGGGCTGCTCCAAGCCTGCTGTCCTCTCTTCATTTTCTTTTCCAGGGTCCAAATAAGTGAGGTTATAGGAGACCTGACTCCAGATCGCAGAGGCCGAACTTGGTCTTCCCAGACTGTGAGGAACATGGAGTCCATGATGTGTCTAGGAAATACAGGCACATAAGGAAGTGCACAGCTGGAACAGCTGGCCTTATAAAACCAAAAATAACACCCTGTAAAATATATGTTGCCCATCTATTTTGACAGCTGAAGCACACTTTCCATTACTCATGCCTCCGCAGGTCCCGCTGGGGAAGAGCTCCATGATGTGCGCAGGACAGAGGGCAGCTTGGCCCGAGGATTCCTGCTCCGCACTCTTCTCCCAGCTCCCCAACCGTCAGGGAACCCTGACTCCTCTGCTCAAGAAACAGCTTCTGCTTACATGGCCTCCCTCTCCCCTGTTGCCATCCCCTCTGTCGCCATCCCATCTCTCCCCAGTCTCCTTCCCCCAGGTCCCCCGGGGCGGCTTCATGAACTCTTGTGTATGAAGATTCTGCCCTTTCTTGGTCATTGACCAGCTAAGTCACCTGCATGGGCTGCTGCCTCCTCCTCCACTCCCAGACCCACCTTTGCTCTGGATGATGTAGATGTCCACCAGGTTTGACATCTGATGACCACTGATCTTTATACTTCTAGACTCAATGGCATATTCTTCCTCCCCACAGGGGTATTCAGTCTCAGGCCATGGCTTGGACTGTCCTTAGAAGGTCTCCACTTCTGAAATCTTGAGTTCCTCTACTGAGGAGCTCTCTGACCACCTCCTCCCACACACCAGCTCCCTTTTCCTCTAACTTCTCTCGTCTTCCTGAGACTCGGCAAAACTTAAAGTGGATCCCTTGGTCTCCTCTCTACCCAGGCCCCCCCCCCCACTGTTTGGCTCTCAGGCTGCCACAGCATTTATGTTCTCCCCAGATCCTCACGTCATTCCTGTCCTTCTCTCTGTCTCCCAGCCAGCACAATGACAAGTCCCTCCTTCTGCACATCTTGGTGGTATTTCAGCCTCACCAACACCCCAGAGCCTGGCCTTCCTCTCTGTGGTCACTGGCAGCCCCTTCCCTTATTCTGCAGAGGCCGGGGCAGCTCTCCTGCCCTTGACCATTTGTCCAAGCTTCCATCCCATCTCCTTTCACCCTCCTTGTTCGAAAGACCATCCTGGATTAACTACGAGGGGTCACAGAAGCCCAGAAAGTCCCTCAGCTTCCTCTTCTCCACATACCTGCATCTTCTGGTCCTTCTCCCCAGGAACACGAGAGGAGTTGCCTCCCGGGAAGGAGCCACCTCCACCTCCTTCGGCCTCACTCCCTCGCCTCCAGGCTCTGCCTCCCTCAGGGTGCTGGCTCCATCCTTGGTCTGCACTCTCTACTGGGAGCTCTTTGCTCAGTGAATAAACATGCTCAAGACTCATTTCTAAATGCTTGACTTCTGGCCTCACTTGTGCATGGGTGGACAGAGTGGGGCCTTCGGGTTTTATCCAGATCTTCTGGTTCCAGTGCTGGACATGTTCATCCAGCTGCTTCTCTCCTCACCCACCCGCCCGCCTCTCCGCTCACACAGGTGTGTTGACTCTCTTTACTGTTCCTGGAAACCCTCGCCGCAGTGGTTCAGTAATGCTCAACGTGGGTTAGTAATTAGAACAAGGTCATCAAACCAATATGCCCTCAAATAAGATGGTTTAATATAATGGGCAAAAATTAGATTTTTGAGGACATTTAATGATATAGGAAGTATGCAAATTAAAGCAAATAGTAGACAACGAAATAGGAAAGCAGTTGGTTGAGTCAAATCCACATTTATACTGAAAAAGAATACATACGGGCAGCTAGAAGAAAAGGTCCCAGGAAAGCCTTATTACCTATGATTTTGGATAAATCAGTTTTAAAATTTTTAATTAAAAAACCTCCTTGAACATACATTACTTTCATGACAATACACTAACTACCAACTAGGTTCAAATAGTCACTGAGCGAATGAACGACCTTATTTGGGAGCATAGGAGCAGCAAACGCATTACTGCATAATGCTCAGTATTTAAGCTTCATACCCGTGAGGTGAGAATTGTGAATCTATCCCTTTTAAAGATGAGGAAACTGAGGCAGATGAGGTGAGGACCACATAACCTGCTTCATGTCATGCTGGACATGAAAGTTGGCCTCCAGGTCAGTGTCCCATATATAGAATTCTTTGATGTTATAATTTAAAAATCTTATCTATAAATATATTTTTTGTATAGTAAATTAGGGCTTTATTTAATTACACTTTTTCCTGACAGATCTGCAATGCCTTTTCCTAAGCAGCAGAGTCAAATCAGTCAGGCATCGGAGGGGCACATTTTTGGGGAAACATTGGCGGGGGCCTCCATCAAAGCTCAGAGTTTATAGGGTTTCAGCAGGACCAGATTTGGGGAGTTACTACTTTTGGTGGGCTATTTCAAATTTTAATGTATTCGTTTATTGCCTGTTACTTTTATGATTCATTCAGAAACTTTGCCACTTGGCATAGTCTTTGAGTGTCCAGAGGATTACCTTCTTCGAGATTTCCAACTTGTCTCTAATGCATTAGAAATTAGATACTAACAAGGGTGACAAGCAAGCTCTCGTCCATGCCAACCCCAGCTGGTTGGTGGAGGCCACCTGGCAGGCAGTGTCCCTTCTCCAGGGTCACAAGTCTTTTCAAATCTATTTCCTCCAAATGTTTAGGGAATAGCCCAAGAACCATCTATTTAATAAATGCATTTTAATTAATCTTGCTTATCAGCTTTTTTAATGGTGCCTCTATTTAAGCCAGTGTTTCTACCCCATGTTTGCTTTCGGAGCTAGAGAGCGTTCACACGTGTGCACCCTAGGTTGCATTTCCTCTGTGTTTCTTCCTGTGATTTTTGATTTGCTGATTTTTTCTTTTGCAGCTGAGGTTTGAGGGGCCACTTTACAGCCTGGTCTAGCAGCCTGCTGCAAGAGCTGCCCACTGCTCCACCCACCCACGGCTCCACTTGCTCCCCCAGGACAGGAGACGGCAGGGCCTGAGCAGCTCCTTCCCTATGGAGCTGGGTAGGAATGGGCCCCCGATGGACAGCTTCCAGTTGCCACCTGAACTGTCAGAGGGGAGTTGTCACCATGGTGCACCCAGGGCCACCTGTCCATGTGTGACAGGATGTTTGGACCCTAGAATGAAGGGTTATTAGCTCCCTCTTGTTGATGTGGCTTCTAAAATATATTTGGATTTTGACACAGAAATGGTACTCGTGGCTCTAGACACGGTCCAACTTTAATTAAAAAAAAGAAAAAGGGCTCAACATGTGGGAGGAGAAGAGAAGCCCTGCAGAGGGAGAAGGGAATCGGAGGCTGGACCCAGGTCAGGACTCGGGACAGAGGCTTCAGACCAATCCACTAATGAACGTGTGGGATAATTGGTGGAAAGGTCGGACTAGGCACTCGCATGGATGGGGACTTCACCAGAAAGATGAAAGCAAGAAATGGTTTCATGGAAATGCTACAAATTAAAACCAAAGCAACACCAACACCAATTCACCTGATAAAACTGAGAAAAAAACGAGCGAACTTGAAGAGAGTTCCGTGGAAACTGCTGAACTAAATGAGATGGAGGGAGAGAGGAGGAAGCCTGAGGCCGTGGAACAGCACCCTTTCAACTGAAGAACAGCTGGTGTCACGGGAAGACAGGAAAGACGAAGAGAAGAAAGACGTGTCCCGAGAGTAGCCAAGAATCTTCCAAAAACAATAAAATACATCACTTCACAGATCAAAGGAGACCCGAGACCACGGAGCAGGGTGATCTTCAAAACACACACACACACACACACACACACGTGTGCAAATGCCATTTACATTTATCATAATCACACTTGAAACGTGGAAGTCTTTGCGCAGCCAGATTTAAAGGGAATGCAGCCTACGGAGCAATAAAGACAAGGGTCACAGCCACTTCCAACGCAGCCGCGTAGGCCACAGCCGCACAGGGAGAGCTCTGCAGGGCTGAAACGGACAGAACCGTCCACCCAGAGTCCAAAGCCAGGGTGCGGGGTCTGTTTATTCAAAAATGGAGATGAAATGGAGGCTTTTCCAGAAAATAAGGATTGAGGAGCTCTGTTGCCATCAGACCTGTGCTGCTTGGAATGCTAAGGGGAGAGCAGAAGGAATAGGCTTGATCCCCCGGGACTTGGATCAGCGCAGACACAGCCCCACCCATGGTGAAGAGGAAGGCAGCAGCCCAGAGCGCCCTGTCCCAGCACTCAGAGGGACAGGGACACCTGTGTGTGTTCTGCTGGACCAACCCGGTCATGCGTCCAGCAGAGACGAACAGTGTAGGAAGGCGTGGGGGGCCTCAGGAGCCTGCAGGCACCCAGGACCCCAGCTCGTCGGGCCTTTCTATAGACCATGCAGGGCTGGGAAGTCCAGGCCGGGCCTCGCCTACTGCACCTCTTTGAAATTTTTTTTTTTTTCTTGTCAAGAATGTTTTTTCTCACCCAAAAATGTCTTCGTGCTTTGTGTGGAGAGTTCCTGTGAATTTGCCCACTCGGGACCACACCAGTCTTCGTTCACTCACGAGAATGCTTTGTTATAACTAAGGAGGCGTCACCTGAGGGACCGAGGCCCCTGGGCTGCAGACGGCTGTGGCGTAGCTATGACAGTGTGGCCTTTGTCAGCGGGCTCAGGTCTCTGACCGTCCAGGTGTTGACAGGTAGCAACTTCCCTCATCCGCACAGCAGAGCTGCACCTATGGGAAACTACCCACAGGGTATTTGGGATACTTAAAAATAGAGGGCACTCAATAAAAGATATCATAATAAAAATGATAAAGATCAAATATCCATAGGCTCCTGTGTGTGCTGACGTCATAGCCTTGTAACCTGGGCAGGCTATCCACCCACTCTGAGCTTCTGAAAATAACAACCCCACCGGGGCTGTTGGGGTGAAGTGGTGATGGATGCAGAAAGCCTGGGACATTCTTTGACATGGGGGTGCCTTTTATCATTGCTATTTCAGGGCTATTCATTATAGTGGCAATCTGAACAGCAGATTTGCAGACCAGCGCTTTGGAACTCGGAAATGTATGTGTGAAAATCTGTCACAGCTTGGAAGCACCAATCGATCCTTGATAACTTCCCTTAGTGGTCCCACTATTCTGCATGCTGACCACTGTAGAATTAATTTGACTGATAAACCTTACAACCCAGAGTTTAAACGGGGACAAAAGTATCGTGGACTGAGAATTGTCTGCCTCTAGGTACAAAAGAAGCCCAACATGACTTGAATATCAGAATGACGTGAGCATTAGAAAACGGCTAGAAACCCCAGGTGAGCCACAAAAGAATGTCTGGCTGAACAAAGCTGATGTGATTAAGCAGGCAGACTCACACGCGTACACACGCGTGCACACACGCACACTCGCACACAGGAGAGGAAGCAGTGAGAAGCAGTCGCTGACGGGAAGTGGGGCTTGGCCTGCCACCCACGTCACCGTGTCGTCCTGAAATAAACCGAACAGAACACAAAGGGAGGGAGGACACTCTTCTGAACACTTGGACCAAAGCAATTTCAGCATCTATTTTCAGAAGGTTTAATTGAAAACTCGCCCCTGCAGCAGGGAGTGGTCTCGTGGCCGCCCCAACCCTGCAATTTGGGGCCTCAGGGGAGGCAGCCCGTGCTGATGAGGTCTCGTCTGGCAGACGACCCGAAACACCCACCAGCACTCAGGGCAGATTGCGTCAGTGTTTTTGAAACCCCCGTGTCCCCCCACATGAGGGTGATGCTGTCTTTCTCAGAAGTGGACGTCCAGGGAGGGCAGCAGCAGCCACCACTGGTGCCCACAGGGGTGCTGGCAGGCATTGCCCCCCTGCTCCCAGTGTGAAGGGAGGCACCCAAGCTGGGGAGGCACGGCTGTCCTGGGCATTGGAGGGGTTGGCCAGCACCTCCAGGAACGCCAAGGTCCAGGGATGCTCCTGCCCTGATGCAAAGTGCCATTGTGCCTGCATGCCACCTGGCTGTCCTCCCACTTGCTTAGGTAGTGCAGAGGGCACATGTCACTGCAGGTGAGTGGATCACTGGGCACAGGGGAAATTCAAGGTTTGCTTCTTGGAAATTTCTGAAAAAGTTTTTTCAGATATTTCTGATCCATGGTTTGTTGGGTCCTCAGATGTGGAATCCACGAACATGGAGGGCTGACTGTAGAAAACTCGGATCCTTGAGCAGCAGAGGGTCAGCGGGAGGTCCCTTCAGAGCAGACTCCACAGTGCGCTCCTCCCCGGGACGCGGGAATCTTGGCGAGGTACTGCCCTCCGTGAGCCTAGGGTCCCTCACCTTAAGACGAGATGACAGATGTCAGTACCGATGACAATGACCGTGTGTGCCGAGGCCAAGGGGTGCTGTCTGGCCTCTGGGAGTACAGGAACTGGGCAACTCCTGCCGCAGTCCGTGAGCGCTCGCTGCGGTCCATACCCAGACCTGGCCAAGCGCCCACCTCGCCTTCCAGCTGTTGCTTCAGCTGAGAATTGCCCGCCAGCCAGGTTGTTGGTGGCCGGTCAAAAGTTATTCCTCCCTTACTCCCGGGACCCGCCTTGGAGGCTCCAACTTTCAACCTAATTTGCAAATCTAATTTACGCAAAGATTACAGTGAAAGCTTGTGGATGATCCAAACACACACACTTCACACCTCAGAACCAAATATAACAAGAAGAACTGTGAACCATTTGTCTCAAAATATTTTTATACATAATTTACTATTTTTACACCAAGTTCATTTTAATTCCAATTCGTACTTCTGATAAAAACCTGCTGAATGTTTTATGAGAAAAATGGTTATTTGTATTGGAATAATTGCTCTAGTCTTTCTGTGCAAGGAATTAAAACACATAATAAAATTTCAGAAACTAAAGCAACCCCTGCACTTGCTGATATTGTTTATTAACTACCAGCAAGTCTCCACGGGATCGAGGTAGCCACGGATTCCAGATTGACACCTGCGATTGCGAAGTGCACTGCTTTCCCTGTTTAATCCTTTCCCAATCGTCAATGTTTGTTTTAGCTAAATATGCACTTTATTGAATAATTTCTTTACAATGTATTTGAGTCGCTCATGGAGAGACGCCATAGTGTACTTTGCTTAGCGCATTTAGGGTCCCCCAGCATGTACAATAGTTCTTTCCAAAACACGAGGGCTGGGGTTCCTAAATCACTCAGACTCTTGGCGGCGGTCACAGTTCCAGGCAGACTGGTGTGTCAGGAGAGCTGTCACTCCTGAGCCAGGGGAAGTCCTACCAGTGGGCTTTAAATTATCACGACTAAAATAGAAGAAAAACAGCACTCTGGAAAATATAATCGCACAGTCAGGATGAACTGTGAGCGGCATTGACACGGGGTGCTGGTTTCCACCTGCCTCCGACTCCGAGACGTCTGCCTGGTCTGATGATGATAACGACAGAAAGAGAAGGAAAGCGACCCAGAAACTCCCAGGCGTCCTTAGTTTCGTCCCACATGTTGAACTTGCACTCCACTCTGCAGCGTCCTGTGCGGTAGGTGTGCAGGGACCAGGCCTCTCTGCTGGCACCTCCCACACTGCGGAAGGGAGTGCAGCGGTGACCGGTCCTGGACGCTGCACGCTGGCGTGGCTGGGTTCTGCGACGCTGAGGGAGCGTCTGCACGCACGGAGCGCTCCAGGGTCCTCTGACCAGCTCCTTCGCCTGGGGACCCTCCAGCACCGCAGGCGGTCGACAAGCAATGCCAGGAGGGACGTGCTGTGGCTGTCACTCAGGGCCCATGTGTAGGGGACCTGGTCCCTGGCCAGATGGTGGTGAGGTGAGGTAGGCCCTGGTGGGGGTCCTCAGGTCAGGGCACGGGCTTCGGAGGGAGTAAGGTGGATCTGAAGGGACCTGAGTTCTCCCCGAATGAAGCCGCCCCCTGAAAGCCTCTCTCTAGCTCCCTGGCTGCTGATGTGATCCTTCCTCTCACAGGCACTGTGATCCACCATGAGGTCCTCGCCGGAGCTGGTGCCACCCCCTGAACCCCCAAACTGTGAACACATGAACATCTGTTCTTTGTAAGTACACAGCCTGGGATATTTTGTTTTAGTGATTAAAAACTAACTAATACAAGACAAAAGTCTCATCACCCTTCCTCCCCCAGTTCCCTGGCCAAGAACGCCATGGACAGTTGCTTGGAAGGCAGCGGACTGCCCAGATCACCCTGATGACCACTAACAGGACCTGGATGGAGCCAGTGCTTCTGGCAACAGCTTGGAAACGTTACCCGTTGCAGAGGAAAGAGTGAGAGCCTGGAGAGCTGGCCAGAAGGCAGAAGCCGGGGAGTGGTGGCCTTTTGGGAGACAGGGCGGCCAAGAGGGGTGGAATCCAAATCCAAGGTTACAGGTGATTTCCACGTCCCAGTTTCCCAGGCAGCAAGCTCTGGACCTGCAGGACCTGTTCTCAGTGTCCCTGGAAAAGTTGTTTCCTCAGGGTCTACTTATTCCCCAACCCCAAAGCAGGTGGTACCAAGGACGTGGGCACGGGGAATGTGCCTGAAGGTCAAAGTCATTGCTTCTTTTGTCCTCATTTATAAAAAATCATAAGCAAAGACCAGCCAGGCGAGGTCTATGTAGCTACACCTAATGAGACCTACAATCCTTGACACACTCATCCTTCTCTATGCTGTGCCAGCTCAATGTCACCTACAGCCTGTGTGGAGTGTCGAAGCAACAGCTGCAGAGGAAGGCACTCTTACTCACGGAGGAGATGGATTTCCAAAGTGGCATTGGAGGAAGAACGTCCCACCTCTGTCACACCTTGTGGGAAGCTTCCAGCTCGGCTCAGGAAGCTGCTCCTGGACTCACCAGCCAGCCCTCCAGCAGGGCCCGTTCTGCTGCCTGGGCACCGTGTGGGTTTCTCTCTACATGTCCAGTGGTTCAGATCTTCTGAGGTTCTGAATATCCATCACATGCAGAGGGCCACACTAGCAGCCCTGAGCTCCTCTGCACAGCCCCAGGCAGCAGCTCTGCTTTTGAGCCAAGTGCACCACTGCCCACTGCCAACGGCAAGCACACGCTCCTGCCGCGGAGGCACCGGACCACGAGTCTGCCTCTCAGACATCTAGTAATGGGAACCTTGAGCCACCTGAGCTGCCAGGTTGGGCGTCTCGATAAATAGCTTGAGTCTTGTCTTGTCTTTTATTTTCTCTTCTTTTCTTTTCTTTCTTTTCCTTTTATTTCTTTTTCTTTTTTTTTTTTTGCAGGTCAATGCCACTGAACGCCAGTTGCCAACGTTTATTCATTTATTGAGTACTCACGTGCTAGGCACCTGATATCCCACGGAGCCCCACGGAGCCCCACGGACTCAGGGCTCCTATCCCTACGTGACAGATGAAGACAGGGATGCTCAAGATGTTTGGTAAATTTTCTGAGGTCTAACAGCAGGGAAGAGGCAAAGCCTGGGTTTGAACTTGGACTTCTGACTTCCAGGTGCCCCTGATGGTGACAGTAATAAAGCTATATGGCTCCTTGACAGGACTTGATGTAAACTGGGGGTCTCAGGGAACACGGGAAACCAGACTCTCCCCTTCCCCCACCCTCCCTGCCCGGGGCCGTCCCTGCCCCATCCCACTCCCCAACAAAGTGGAGAGGCAAACCTTCCTGACATGGAGGTCTCCGCAGCGCTCTCCCCGACCTGGCTAGCTCCGCTCTCACCCTCCCCTAGGTAAGAACCCGTAGCATTAATCACTGATAAGCAATCCCTCCTGAAGGGCACATTCCACCTCAGCAGGGGTTTCTGGACATGCATGCCCCCATGCCCCAATGTCACCTGAAGGTAGGGGTCCCTGCCTTCAGTGGTACATATTTCTGCCTGGCTGGCTGCCGTTCCATTCCGACCCTGGGACTCACCACACAGGGCCTGATGGAGGGACCATCCGTCTCTAGGGAGAGAGTCACTCCCTCACCTCCTCCTCTGTCTTCCAGGAGAGAAAGGCATGTTCTGCTTAGAGGATGGCTGAACATGGAAACAGCCAGCACTGTGAGCAGAGAACAGCCCAGGTCTCTCCGGAAACCTCAGGGAGCCTGTTTGGAAGGCTTCACTTGACCCACCAATGCTGTGGTTCTCTGGCCGGTACAGATGACTCGGCTGTCGCAGACACGCCACGTGGCCCTGGGAAGCTCTCAAGGCCAGCTCTGGAGCCTGGAAAGGACGCAGGGCAGCACGGACCCTTTCGGAAAGCAATTATGCCCAGGAGCATGATTGTTTATGTCCCTTAAACAAGTCAAGTTTTCCTGGGGAAAAAATGTCCATCATTCCACAGAGAGCGCATCTGAAGCAGGGTCCTTATTGCACGATCTTTCTCCTTCCTGCCTGGCTCCTTCTAGAATCACAATTTTTTATAAGGAAGTGAGGGCGGCAGTGGTGACTGACCAGCCTCTCCATGAGGGATGCAGGGGACCAGCGAGGACTTCACTCCCTCTTGAGAAGTGGAAATAACATTTCTTTCAGCCGCTGCCCTAAAAACACTCCGATGTGCGTGCACAATATTCATGCTGGAAGGGCGCGCTCCCTCGGGGGACTGCTGGCCGATGCCAGGGGCTCTCCCCGCTCCCGGGTCCGAGCTGGGGCCGACTTTGTACCCTCATTCTCTGTGCCCAGGGCAGTTGGCACAGAGGCGAAGGCTCTTTCTCTTTTGCTGTCACTCGAGCACACAGAATATCACTGAACTGCTGCCACACAGCCTTCGGAGTAGGACCTTTTTAAAGCTCACCGAGCTCATATAAATGTGCGTATGCAGGTTCTGAAGATGCATCTGGCTCATTACTAGGGAACCGGAAGGACAAAGGCTGGTTGGAAAGGAAGAGCTTAGCCAACGTGACCAATGGGGAAAGAGAGTCAAATGGGTTTGCTACGCTAGAAGCAAAACTGGAAACGGCCCGTGGGCTAAAATTAATCTACAACATACTCTTCTCCTGGACAGGAACTGGGTGGCTTTCTCTCCTCCACGTTGTTTATCCCATACTACTTGTGAGTAATAGATCAAATTTTAAAAAAATTCTTATGGAGCTTCAGATGATCCTTGGACAGGCCTGTTAGATTGTCAGACATGGTTTTAAGGTGACATTGAAAGGACACATGGCGACTTTTTTGCCTTTTCTCTAAGTTTTGGATGTTGTTTCTGAACATGGATTTTCTGAGGACGGTTGGAAGATGGGGTTTTCTGCGTGACAAGCAGCACTTGGCTGGAAATTCTGCCTACGGTTTCCTGCCTTGCAGACGCGGCATCACTGGGGATGGGCTCTGTGACCTCAGGCCAGGAGAAGATCCTAGTGAGAGCCAGTGTCCCCCGAGCACCTGGGAGCCTCGCCGAGAGGTGAACTCAAGCTTCCCTGTGCCCCAGTTATCCCGCTGCCCCGCGGGCCCCGCAGCGCAGGTGTCCTTATCCAGGTCCTGGCATGGACTGTGGGCGGGTAGGCTAACGGTGTGGAATTCCACTTCCTCCCTCAGGACTGAGGGTTCACAAGACTCTTTCAAGGAGAAGCAGGTGCTGGCACACCAAAAGACACTGACCCAGTGCACGGAGGCCACGTGTCCCGCAGAAGCACCTGCCCGCCGTGGCCCAGGGCCAGCTCCCCCAGCAGGGACAGGGCAGCAGCGTTCCTGCCCACAGTGGCCTCCCTGAAAAGGTGGTTAAAATGCAATGGAGGGGCCTCAGGGAATGAGCCCTCAGGTCTGGGCCTGAAGACCTTCTCTTCCTTTGTTCCTCCAGGCCTGGGGACAGCCCTGAACCCTTCCCAGCAAGCAGCTCTCCTCCTCTGGCCACAGAAGCCAGTTGAGGCTTCAAGTGCAAAGCACGAATTTTCTTCAGGGCCTTCAGGAAGGTTAAGAGGAACAGAGGGGGATTTCCTGGGGTTTCACCTGCTGTGACGGTCCTGTAAGGCACTGGCCACCCTGTCCTCAGCCTACTGAGATTCCCCTTCATTCCTTTGCTTCAGCTGCTGAGTAAATACCCCAGAGTTCCCAAGAATTTGGACATTTCCAAGACATTTGCCAATGAGTCACAGGAGCGATGCCAGATAGTGATGGACCGTGTTAAGATTTAAACTGTGGTGGTCTTGGGGTGTTCCTGGAGAGTCGCTTTCCCTCTGAGGGGTCCTAGAATTTCACTCAGGAGATGGAATGTCAGTGGCCCCAGCTGCTCTCCATCATCGTCCACATCCTCTAAATCAAATCCCAAGCCCTGCTCTTTCTCCAGGGAGGGGTAACCCAGGACTGGGGAGCCTAAGACAGGCCACAGTGACACATAGAGGAGGAGCTGGAGGACAGTGGCATCCAGCTGGTGGGGGCTGAGGTCACCCTTGGGGACTTGGGCCTGCCCTGGGCCTTGCCTCAGCTTCTGAGACAGGTGCTGCTCTGCTTCCTGGCCACATCTTCCAGAAGAAGGAGCTGTCTGTGGCCACAGGCATCTCCTCAAGGCCACAGCAAGGAGCCGACCGCTCCTCTGCGGAAGCAGGAGGTGAAGGCCCGGGAGGCCCTGTTTGTTTCTAACGACCTCTTCTCTGGAAATGCACCAGCTTGGATTTCAGTGCAGGAAGTCCACGTTTCCCTGGCTTGCTGAACATCAGCTAAGGCTGAGAAAAAGGCGTGCAGGTGTGAGCACCTGTCCTCCACCCGAGAGTGACTGTGAAGAGACAAGGGCAGAGGAACAAAGGGCTCGTGTCATGTTTTACCACATGAGTGATCCCACAGGTCCTGCCCCTCCCCAGGGGACCGACTTAACACCTCACTCTTCCCGGTGCTCTAAGAATGAGGGTGCCCTGGCCCCGAGGCTCCTGCACCTCTGTGGGGCAGCTCTTGTGGCCAGGCGGCCCTCCTCCCTTCCGCTCCTGCTCCGTGCCAGGGCCTCGGTTGCTGCCCTGCCCTCTGCTGTGCAGGATGGGACCAGGCCTGGTCTGACGGCACTTGTGCAGCTGAGGTGGGGCCTGCTCCCTGCCCCAGGCCTCAGAGCCATCCATGAACACATGCCTGTTGGCATCAGGCCATTTTGCTGCCACCAGTATTCTGCCCACCCGCCCCCCCACCTCACAAACCAGATCGTTAGCCCGCGAACCTCCTCGTCAGTCACTGGTCCAGTTGCTACTAGCCCGAGAGATCCCAATTCTTAAGAATAGCTCCCCCCCCCGCCCCCCCCCCCCCCCCCCCCCCCCCCCGTCCCCCTCTCTCTCCCCCCCGCTCTCTCTCTCACCCTGCGGGCAGACACTCTGCCTGTCCGCTTAGTAAAATCTCCTGTGTGAGTTCCCGCATGCAGAGTGGTTTCCTGGGTGTTTTCAATGCTCATCGGCCTCAGGCTGTGGGACCAAGCAAACCCCAGGGGCAGCAGAGAGTGGGGTGGACCTCTGCCATTGCTTCCTTCTGCACATCACATGGCCTTGAGAATTCAGCCCACACACTGCGATGTGCAAGATGCAGCCTGTTTACACTTTCTTCAGATTCATCAGCTTCTGGTCCGTGAGTCCCATCCACCAGGCTGGAGGAATCGGGCCTCATTGCCGTCCACCACTCCCCTTTCTACCAGGCTTACATGCCCCACACCCTCAACCTGAAAAGGGCCTCTGATATCCGGTGGGTCCCGTGTGTGTGGTCTACAGCTGTCCCCGTGCTCCTATGGAGCTGGAGGAGGGTCTGGGACCTCAGCCTCTGAAGTGCTCCCATCAGCTCGAGGCTGTCCAGGCCTCTTCCCGGGAAGTAGATCGGGAGCACTCTGCAGGAAGTCCCTGAGCGCAGGTCCAAGGGCCTCAGAGCTGTGTCCAATCCAAAAAGAAAAGAAAAAGAAAGCATGCATCTCCTGTTTACCTTTCCCACGCTGGGACACTTTGCCCCATCTTTTCAATGACCTTGAAAGAGAGGAGGGAAGATGGTTGTCCAGGTAGCTCCAGGTAGCCTGGGAACGTCCCATAGCTGGGAAGAACCCTACGCCTGCCTTGCCTCAGGATGGGGACGGCAGCCCTGTGCATTCTCAGGCTGCCCTCGATTCTGCACCCCTCCCGCTTCTCGTTTGGAAAGTGGAGTAATGAGAGTCTCTGCCTCGGAGACGTTTGGGTGGCTCTCCTGAGACGATGTGCAGTCTGAATCAGGGGTGCTGGCACGTGGACCAGAGGGTGATTTGTGTACCTGGACGTTGATTAAAAAACCCTGAGTCAGAGTGAGGAAGCTGGTCTCCAATTCTTTCAGTCCTTCTGGACCTGGCCAGAGTTTAATTGTTTCTGGAATGTCGTTGACATGTCCCTGGCACTTGGAGTTTCCACATCCAAGCCAGAGACAGCGGCTCTCAGAGGTGGAAGGTGACGGCAGGACCCTGTTTACAATGGAGTTTGTTTTTACAGCCGGCTTCTACTGATGGCCAGTGATACCAGTGTTCCACTTCTGGAGGTGATAGAAAGTTCCTTAACAAAGAATTCATTTAAGTTAAAAGAAAAGAAAAGAAAAAGTTTGGCTTGGAAAGATAGGCGCACCACCATGGGCAGGCAGCCTGAGGTTGGGAGCCCTTCCCTGCAGGACTCAGGGCCTCGCGGGCTGAACCATGGCACAGAACAATAAGGGCAGTTTAAGCCTTCAAGGAGTGCGAGGTTCTCAGCCAAGTTCAACAGGAATAATATGACAGAACATAATTAAATACCAAGTAATTTGTTACAGATGCAAATTCCATAAAAGTTCTAAGAGGTGTGGGCCGGGGTGTTAGGAGAGGGAGGGTGGAGGAGGCAACTGCTGGAATTCCTGACGCGGACACAGGTGCAGGGGAGAGAGGACGGCGCCCTGGGGCAGGGGAACCGACAGGGTGTCCGCGTGGCGGGGTGGGCTCTGGGTTTCTGGGCAGAGCCCAGGTCGTGTTGGTAGGCACTGGGGTGCTCAGGAACGCGCTGACGGATCCGTGGTAGGAAATGAGCTATTCTGCATCATTAAGCCTGAGCTCTGCAGGGAGCAGCAGTCCTTCCAGAATCCTTTCTGGCAGCAGTGCAGGCAGGACCCCAGCACAGCCCCCCAGAGTGGCCAGTTGGAGGCAGACCATCATCCTGGGGGAGGCTGTCCCTTAGGAGGGACCAGGTGAGCAGGGAGGAGGGCCCCAGCTCATGGGCCAAGGTACCATGGGTTCACACCTCTTCCAGGACAGGAGGGAGAGCAGAACCTGCGAGGAAGGAGCCAAGTGGGTCATGTTAGAACATAAAGCAGAATCAGAGCCCCAGCTCCTCTCCAGTCCCCGTGAGGGTAAGAGGCCACGGCCCAGGACAGCCAGCAAGAGGGGCTTCCTCGCAGGGACCTCTGTGCAGAGGACTCTCTCCCCAGGGTGCCTGGCAGGCGGAGCTTCTGTCCTGAGGTTCCCAGATCTGTCTGCCCTGCTGCAGGGCCTGGCCTTCCTGGGGGGTCTGCTGACGGAAGGCGGCCGAGGCAGACACGGGCGCCCGCGGGGTGACTGCCACAATGGAGTGGATGCAGGACGGGCAGCAGACTCCAGCTGGGAAAGCCCGCAGCCAGGGCAGGGTGCCCAGTCCAGAGAGAAGGGTCCCCAGCAGCAGCACCCCAGGCCACCTCCGGGACCTGGATTCCATCTTAATGAAAACTGCTGCCTGTCCTAGTTTGATTTTTAATTGACAAGCAATTCCACGAGCTTGGGTGGACGGTGTGCTGTTTTGACACGAGTGTGTGAGTTCTAATGAGGGAACCAGAGCTTGCCCGGCACCCCACACACTCACCTCACTCTCTGGAGAGGACATTAAAAATCTTCTCTTCCAGTTATTTTCAAATACCCAGCACAACAAGGTTGACTGTGGTCACCCCACTGTGCGACACAACACTGGAAATCATTCCCCCTACCTGTCACTCCTACTCACTGACCAACTCTCCTGTCCCCCTGCCCCCTTCCCTCCTGGTAGCCACTACTCTGCCCTGTGCTTCTGTGGGATCAGCCCTTTAGAGTCCACAAAAGAGCAAGATCAGGTGGATCCGACTTTCCGTGCCGACTGATTTCACTTGACATAAGGATCTCCACTTCTGTCCTTCCTGTTGCAAATACCAAGATGTCATTCCTTTTCCTATTTTATTAAATTTTTAATTTTTTTTGTTCTAATGAGTTGTGTATGAAGTGTAATATCTTGTGTTTCTGATTGTACATATTATAGGATCACATCGGTCATGCAGTCACACAAGTGCATGAGGTAATAATGTCTTTTTAACTCCACTATCATTCCCTCCCTCATACCCCTCTCCCCTCCCTTCACTCCCCTCTACCTAATATAAAGTATCTCTATTCTTCTCTATCCCCTGCCAACTTATGAATTAGCATTTTCATATCAGGTTTTTTGGGATTGACTTACTTCACTTAGCAGGATATTCTTTAACTCCATTCATTTACCAACAAATGCATGATTTCATTCTTCTTTAAAGCTGAGTAATATCCCTTCAGATGTGTGTGTGTGTATATATATACACACACACATATACATACATATATATGTATATATATGTGTATATATATTTTTTCTTTATCCATTCATCTATTGAAGGGCATCTAGGTTGGTTCATAGTTTAGCTATTGTGAGTTGAGCTGCTATAAACATTGGTGTGGCTGTGTCACTGTAGTATGCTGATTTTAAGTCCTTTGAGTATAAACCAAGAAGTGGGATAACTGAGTCAAATGGTGGTTCCATTCCAGGTTTTCTGAGGAATCTCCATACAGCTTTCCATAATGGTTTCATTCTTTTTATGGCTGAATAGTATTCCATAATGTGCATGAGTCACATCTTCTTCACCCACTCATCTGTCCATGGACATTCGGGTGGATGCCATATCGTTGCTGTGGTGGATAAGGCTGCAGGGTTTTACTGTAAATGATGCAAGAAACTTTTAATGGCGGAATCATGCCCCTCTCTTCTTGCTGTTGCTGGCCCTGTACCAGAGGCACGGGTTTTCAATGGTGACAACAGTTGAAGTCCCACACTCTTTAGCAGGGTGGAGTGTGCGAGTTCCCTCTCCTTGGGCAATGTTAATGTGCAGTGTGTATAGAAAAGTTCTCTTTTGTCCCCAGAATGGACATGATACGAATGTCTGGGCCTGTGCTATCTGGAATGGCATCCGTCACAGCCTGCCACTCATTGCATCTGGCAGGCCTGGACTAACCACGCCACAGGTCTGAGCGAGCAGGAGCTGGCCTAGGGAACCCTGTAGGTCACCAGCAACAGCATCTGAGCACGCACCCCAGCGCAGGGCTGCAGACACGGCTCGGACCGTCCCCCAGTTGTTCCATAAGGAAATTCTAACGAGACATTTCCCGTCTGGTTAATGACGGAGCTGAGCAGGGTTGGTAACAATATTCCCAGACTTGAGCTTTTACCATGAGCTCGGCCCTGAGCATTAAATGATTTCTCCATCTGTCCTAGGAAAGCAGGAGATAAATAAATGTTTGTTCAACCTCATCCCCTTCGGGCTTTGTTCTTCAGGGAGAAGAAGTATGCAGGCTCTCGGCTGGGTCCAGCCAACTGCCGCTAACACGTGACATTGTCAGCCTTCGCCCTGGCGTCTGGAGACAGAAGGCCACGCCTCCGGGCTTCGCGCCGACGGGTTTCATCAGAGCCGCAGGTCATCTGCACACGGGAGGTGCTGCCAGGGCGGCTCTGCTCGCTGGTCCATTTTGCAGCCAGTTGACCAGCTGCTGCCATAGGGAGGAGGTGAGTGGGCAGGAGGCTGGGGATTTGTCTCCATTACTCTCGGATTCTCTGTCCTTCTTTGGGACTTCGGCCGACTCGGGTGCCTCTACCTCTGCCCCTGTCCACTCACAGCCTGGGCAGTGCGGAACCTCCCGGTGGCCGTGGTGCTCTGGGGTCACTGTGGATCCAGGGGCAGCAACCTAGAGGAGGTCCTCACCAGTGCTCCCTGACCTGTCCCGTGGCTCCCTGGCTGTGGCATCAACAGCTCGGGGTCGATGTGCAAGGTGAGCTGGGAAGTGCCTGTGAGCAGGGCCCATAGACCCTGTGGACGTTGGTGTGCCAGGGCACAAATGGGGGATGGGGCACCTCAATAAAGACTCAGAGTCAGGGGAGATGGCCTCTCTCCACATGGTGTCATCATCACAATCCTGGTTCCGCAAACCTCCTGGCCGCCCAGCCCCCACTCACCTGAGCAGGCAGCACCGACCCCACCGTCAGGGTGGAGCAGAAGCCACGGTTGCCAAGGGTCCTGACGTCTGTCCACAGCCCTGGGCCTTCCTGCTGCCCAGCGGGAGGGATGTTCCCCTCCTGCCTGTCCCGACTCCCTCACCACCACCCTCACCTCCTGCCGTCATGGCTGGCCTTGTCCAGTTGAGGATGTGGGAGGCAGAAGGGTTTAGAGCCAAGAGAAGCCTTGGCACCCACAAGACCATGACCCAGGTCATTAGTTAACCTCTGTGTCTGACCCTAAATGACAAAGTGGATGCCGGGGACCTACCTTGTGGAATGACACGATGGTTGAATGACCCACTGTGTTAGGGACTGGGACAGGCGCTGGCCGCAGGACCACCATGAGCACCCGCCACCGTCAGCACCTCCTCTGGGGAGCCTGTCCCCCCGTCGCATCCCTTGGGCCTGTGCTGCAGGTCACTTCCTCTCCTCAGCCCTGTGCCGCGAGCTCTGCCAGCTCAGGAACCATCCCTGGGACTGACCCAGGCTTGATTCGGGGCCTGGTGCTTGCGGTGCATTTGAGGGTGAATCCACCACAGCTCTGATGGTGGGCATCAGAGACTAAGGAGACAGAGGCAACGAGCCCTGTCCATCTGCCAGGGGCAGAGACACCAGGTGCACAGGACGGCGCAACCAGAGAGGGCTTCTGTGTCCGCTCGCAGGCGGGTGGCCAAAGGTGTAAGCTCGCTGGAGTGGGTTTGGGACCACCAGAGCCAGACAAAAGTAGCTGGATTAGGATTTATTAGAGTCTGTGTCCCTGGTGAAATCTCCAGCCCCTGTGGTGAAAGTCGGGGTGGGAGAGCCAGAAGAAATCGCACGTGGTTTGGCTGCTCAGGGTCTTTATATGGGGGAAGGGGCTAAGGGTCCTGCCCAGGAAAAGGTGGACCAAGGTGGACGTCAGGGTCAGTAGGTCTGCCTCTGATTGGTCCCTTCTGGTGCAGCGTGTTGCTAGGTTTCCTTGTTCCCTCCCCCTGCAGTCACCAAATCCGACCTGACAACCTGACGTCCTGACCAGAGCCCCTGACAGCAACTCACAGTGCAGGAAGGCAGAGAAGGAGCCTTCCCAGGGCAGCCGCCGAGGTGAGTGGAGGCCAGACGGGAGAGCCCCGGGCGGGTTCAAGCACCCAGGGAAGCACAGGGAGGTGAGCCCGTGAGCAAGAGGGCAGAGGGCAAGCCACCCCCCAGGTGTCTGGAGGGTGGACTCTGTGGGGCCTGGAGGCCCCTGAGCAGACTAAGCATGTCATGCTGGAGAGGGCAGCTGAGAGCAGTGGCTCTGAGCTGGAAGAGGGCGCCACACCCTTGCCTGGACCCTCCATCTCGGATGATGGCCCCTGGGCAGTGGCCCTGAGAGTGGCTCTTGACCAGTCTTAGGACGGGCAGAGGACCACACTTTAGTTTCATGCCAACTCCAGGACCCAGGGGACTTATCTGATTTAGAAAAATAAAGAAATGTGACTGGTCTGACCCCGTGTCCGGGCAGATTTGGTTCTCCTCCTCTCGGCAGCAGGCCTGGGCCACCCGTTCCTGACACGCCCATTCCTGCCCCAGCCTGCCCGCTTCCGCCTTCTGTATCTGGGGTAGCTCCGCATCCTGCCAGCCCTGAGACCCATCTCAAGGTCACCTCTTCTTCCAGACCTTCTCTGCTGCTCCCTGTCCCCTACCTCCTCCAGTCCTTGACATCAGCATCTTGACCTTAACCCCAAACCCACCATGTTCACCCCATTATGGTCTGGATGTGAGGTGTCCCCCAAAATCTCACGTGTGAGACAATGCAAAAAGGTTTAGAGGACTAATGACTGGGGCATGAGAGCCTTAACCTAATCAGCAAATCACCCCTGATGGGATTAACTGTGTGGCAAGTGGAGGCAGGTGGGGGAGGCTGGAGACGGTGGGTCCCGGGAGCGTGCCTCTCGGGTATGATTATATCTGGCTAATGGGGTCTCTCTGCTTCCTGGCCATCATGTGAGCTGCTTCCTTCCACCACACTCTTCCGCCACGATATTCAGCCTCACCTTGAGACCTGAGGAATGGAGCCTGCTGTCTGTGGACTGAGACCTCTGAAACCATGAGCCCTAAAGTAAACTTCTCCTCCTCCAAGGTTGTTCTTGTCAGACCTTTCAGTCACAGCGATGAGAAAGCCCATGAGAACAATCCCCGTGCTCTGATTTCTACTAGCACATACCAGAGTCAGGGCCTCAGACGGAGCAGGGACACAGGGGATGAGGTGTTCCCACAGGCCACCAGGCCATGGTGCATGTTTTACTTTGTGGACATGAGAGCAGCCTGCAGAACACTGAGGGTTCTTTCGACCCACACTCACTCACTCATTCACACACTCACTCACACACTCACACATTCACTCACACACTCGCACACTCACACTCACTCGCACACTCGCTCACACTCACTCTCACACTCGCTCACACTCAACACTCACTCATACACACTCACACACTTGCTCACACACTGCTCACAC
>JAJEJO010001458.1:35184-103317 GCA_020662805.1 Glaucomys volans
ACTCATACACACTCACACACTTGCTCACACACTGCTCACACACTCACTCACACACTCACACACTCGCTCGTTCACACATTCATTCTACAAATACCTCTGGGGCGACCCTATGTTTCAGGCATGGCATGCGAGATGATTTTGACACAAGAGGACTTTTGAACTGTAGAGAAATACTAAGGAAACTTTTCTTAGTCTTGCAAGTGAAGGGCATTTTCAACCAGTCTTCTCTGTATGGGATTTCTCAGGAACTTCTGGTTACATAGTTGTCCCTCAGTGTCCCTGGAGGATTCCTCTAGACCCGCCCTCCCAATATGAAAATCTGCAGACCCTCCAGGCCCTTCTATAAAACGATGTACCTGCCATCTTCATGTCACCCACTCATGGCCCCCTTTGCACTTTAAATCATCCCTAGAAGCCTTAGGAGACCTAAAGCAATTTAAGTGGTATGCAAATTGTTCTTCTACTGTACTGCTTGGCGAGAAAAGAGGTCTCAGATGCTTAAGACTGAAGCACTTAAAGCATATTTTCCATCCGCAGTCGGCTGAATCCAAAGATGTGAACCCGAGGATGCCCAGAGCCAGCTGTGCATCGAGCCGACCGAGCTGGCCGCCGGGTTGCGCCCCAGGGCAGCCACGCGGCTCGGGTTTGATGGCTTGCCGTCCAGCCCCTCCCCTCTGATGCTTAGTTCAGATTTTGCTGATTTTAAGGGAGAAGCCTGGGGACATTTCCATCCCAAAGAGAAGGCAGCTGTCTTGGAATGCTTCGTGAATCCACACAATAGCCAGCTCCAGCTGACCTCACAACCCCCCAGAGCAAATACTTCTCCCTCTTGTTCCTCCATCTTCTTGAACTATTTCCCCAACCACATCCGGTGCAAGCCTGCAACTCCTCCCAGGCCCCTCGTCCCCCCTCAACATGTGTGCGTCCCACCAGCTGCAGCATGTGAGTATTTAAGGCTCTCAGTGTCTGCTCTGGTGCTTCCTACAGCCATTTGAGGCATGTCCTTGTTAATTACTTGGAGTTTGTCAAAAGCACCTGTGGCAGCCGGGCATGGTGGTGCACACCTGTGATCCCAGCAGCTTGGGAGGCTGAGGCAGGAGGATCATGAGTTCAATACCAGCCTCAGCAAATTAGTGAGGCCCTAAGCAACTCAGTGAGACCCTGTCTCTAATTAAAATACAAAAATGGGCTGGGGTTGTGGCTCAGTGGCCGAGAGCCCGTGTGTCAAAGGCTGTTCAGTGCATTGGAAGCTCTCTCTTTTTATACACTTAATTTTATTTTTTCCATGTTACATGTTTATTGTAGGAAATACAAAAACTGTAAATACACAAGGAAAAATGTCCTCCACAGTCACACCAGCATAGAAAGAGTCACTGTTAGAAAAACAGGAGGCAGTGGGTCCAAAGTGTAGTTTTACAAGAAATAGAGCTGCTAACCCAGGCCACCGGCCGCACCTGCCCCTCCTCTCTCCAGGAATCACAGCCCTCTCTTCGGGAATACTTCGGCACATACTTGCTGATTTCTTGTAATGCGTGTCTAAAAGCAGAACTTTGGAATAGAATGTACACACAGTTTTAAATAAATTCTGCTACAAATTGTCAAATTGCCCTGCAGAGCCAAACACCCATTGACTCTCCCGTCAGCTGTGGGCTGTCCCATTTCCTCCTGCCTGGCAGACGCTCAGTGCATCCGCCTCTGCGGCCTTTGCCCGACAGAATGACATCTAATTGTTCCAATCTCTGTCGCTCTTTGGCAGATGCCGGTTTTATCTGGAGAACATTTTTCCAATGCAAATCCATGTAAAGAAGGGCTTGGTTAATAATGTAGCTTGAAGAGGTAGCTCCTCTTTCAGAAGTTAGGAAAGTGGGTTACGGAGCCATGGCTGTGTTCCAGGAAGATGCCATCTCCACCCACCCCCCAAGCTGGCTTGTCAGTGACAACCTCTGAGGGACAAACAGCCACTAAAGCAGGTCAACATGTGGTGTGGGAAAGGCATGGAACCTGCTCTGAACTACGAACCGAGCAGGAAAGACTTGGCCACTCATGATCCGGCAATAGTCCCTGGGTGGCCACTGTGTTCCGAACACTTTTCTAGTGACTTTATAATCTACCTGGGGGTGGGGGGAGGATGCTAAGCAAGTAAGCGAATAAGGAAGAAAGCACAACACAGAGCTGGCTGTGCACAGCGCTGGGCTGAGTTCATCCAGCAGATATTTATACATTATTCATCTCTCAGGAACCAAAACGAGCAAGACTCAGCCCCTTGCCTAAAGAATCTCTCACCACGCCAGGTGTAGAGGTGGGGAAGAGACAGAAACTTCAGGATTCCTTTGGATTCTCCTGGTGGATTGCAGTTTCTACTTTTAAGGGTCTCCAACACCTCCATCCTGCTTCTCAGAACCCTGTGATGTGTCAGGGCTGATACCGACTCTCCTGTGCTCCTGGGAGCTGCCCCTTGCCCAGGTCACGGCCCTGAAAATTCTTCCCACTAGTAAGGGCACAGGGCCCTCCAAAGCCAGCGTCATGTTCTGGCCATTATGTTCCCTCCCACTTTGAGTGGAGTGAAGAATGAGGGGAAGAGGGCCTGGTGGAGAGGCAAGGAGGGGTGAGACGGACATTGGGTCCACTATGCAAGCTGAATCTGATTTCCAAGGCTGCCCACCACCAGGACAATCCACACTGATGCCATTCAGACAGCCAGTGGCAGCGGGGAAACATCCATGAAGCCTACTGCCTGGCGTGGGGCGCTCGGACTGCCCCAGAACTTGCATGCCCCCACTTTCTCTAGTTGTCTGGACACTGGGAGTGCCACGGCCCGAGTCAGAGCGCCCAGCTGTCCCTCCTGTCCTGGCACATCTGCCCACAGGACAAAGACCTGATTCCTGTTATGTCCTTTACCATGGGAGACAGAGAACTTTAGAAAGCAAGGGGAATCATGCTGCCAGAATGAAGGAGGGTCTGGGGAAGAACGTGAAGCCAGTGCGCTGGAGAGCAAACCACAGTTTGAAATGCAGAGCAGAGGGCTCAGCCGCAGACCCCAGACCTTGCTGAACGGGTGTTCCTGCAGACAGGCGGGTCAGTAGCAGCTCTGTCCCAAACGCCCTGGGTATGGCGAGCCTTTGGTTCTGTGGGAAACACAGGGAGGTCCCGCACCCTTCATGAGGGTCCTGGGATGTGTGGCTGGTCCAGAGTCACTGATGACAGATGACTGACAGATGAGCGCTAGGCTGCGCTTCCGACGTCCATCTCTCAACCTCTGGTCTCTGTGAGGCAGTGGGGCTGGAGGGACAAAGGACGGGGAGCTGAGAGCCAGCCAAGGGGGGGCCGAGCGGGAAGGGGAGGAGCCGAGGCATCGGGAGAGGAAGGCCCCGGCGTGGGGGCTAGCAGAGGCTGGTTTACCTTCAAAACAGGCGAACAATGCCACCCTTACCAGAAGGTCCCAGGCTCCTGTGTTCCCAGTCTTCCAGTCCTTGGGCTGTGTCTGTCGTCTGCACCATTCTACGTGAAGACCAGCCTCCCCTTCTGCCCCCTGAGGGACCAGTTTTGGTGTGGGGGAGATATGCGCAACTTATGATTTGTTGTCATGTTCAACCAAAAATATGCTGTGGTTTTGTTTTGTTTGAGTGAATAAAGTGAAAGAGGTCGGACCACAGTCACTACGCCCTTGGACTCTAAGATGTGAGGCCAATGAGGACTGGGAAGGCACCTCCGTCCTCCACAGCCCCCTATCAGGAGGACTGGCCATGGTGTCCCGAGCAGGCTGCGGGCTGTGGCACATCTGGGGACCAAGCAAGAGCCCTGTGCCTGCCCTCAGCCTCTGCCTGGGCTGGCAGCACTCTGGTGTTGAGGGGCATGGGCTCCGCGGCGCGGCATCAAAGAACGGAAAGGAATGGGCCACACGCTATCCTTGCTCCAGGGGTATTTTTTTCTATTATTTTATTTTATTTATTTATTTTTACATTTTTATTTGTTCTTTTTAGTCACACGTGGCAGCAGAGTGGATTGTGACATATCACACATGCGTGGAGTGTAACTGCCCATTCTTGTGGCTGTGCACGATGTGGAGTCACCCTGGTCGTGTATCGTGTATTCGCATATGAACATAGCAAAGTGACGTCCCACTCACTCCACTGCCTTTCCCATTCCCACCCCCGATCCCCATTCCCCTCGTCTAATCCACGGTACTTCTATCCTTCCCTCCAGCACCATTGAGAGTCAGCACCCGCATATCAGAGAACACTCAGCCTCTGGTTTGAAGATTGGTTTACTTCACTTAACACGACTGTCTCCAGTTCCAGCCATTTACTGGCAAATGATGGGGATTATTTTTAAAAGGCACTGCTGATTGCAGGTCCATGCAAATCAGACAGCCATATGGACAAAGACCAGGAGGAACTAACACGCCCGAAACTTGCTCCCACAGGGGGTGTTGAGCTGCTGTCTGAGTTCCACACACTCAAGTTGGGATCAATGTCACGTGGCTTACGATCCACGAGTGGAGAAATGTGTAGTGAGCTGATGGTTCCACAGAAAGCTCTGGAATCCCCCCGGGACACACACAGCAGGGTCATGTCTAGACTTCCATAGAGGCTCCAACCCTGTCTGGGTGGGAGTCAAGGACCCCCACCTGAAGCTGGGAAATTGGCACTCAGAGCAGCAGGCGCCTTCTGGTCTGAGAGAAGAGCCACGAGGTCCAGGTGAGGCAGACAGTGGGTTGCAGGGGTGTGGCTGGCCACACCAGGAGGAGTGTGGGTGGGTAGCTAAGGATCAAGCCACACTGGGCAGAAGGCACAGCGTCCCCACCAGAGTCCGTGCTTTGTCTGACCAGCCCACCTCCCCTCAGCCCTGGCAACCCCTGGTCCTCCGCCCGCTGAGAACATCACACAGTGGAATGGCGCCGAGGAGCCTGCTCAGTGGTGTCTTGCGCTTGGCGATCTGCACCTGAGGTGCCCTGTCTCTAATGGGGAGCTCATGTCTTTCACTCTCTGGGTGAAGCACTGTGTATCCCATCCCCTGCTAATGGCATCTCAGCTGCAGGCTTTGGGGAGGGGAATGAGACGCTCAGCCAAGGCCTGGGGGCATCTGTTTGCATCCTCAGAAACCCCTTGAAAACTTTTACAACTTACTATCCTCATATATTGAGAGAAAAAAATACTAATTCTATAAACCTGATAGAATTATATATACTTGCCATTCTGTAAAAACCCAGATATAAATCCACCTGTGCACTCTCCTCACCGGGTGGGATGCACTGCAGGAGGGGAGTGGAGCCCCAAGGGCACATGGGGCATGACCCCCCACCCGTAGGGGGAGTGGGTCACTGCAGGGGTGGTCATGTGCCTCTCCAGATGGTCCTCACAGCTTCCTGCACACACGCTGTGGAATGGGTGGAAGCAACTCAGGAGCCTCTACCTCTGTAAAGGTGGGGAGGTACGTTGGCAAGATCTCCGTCCAGCCCCAGACCCACTTGGAGAGCTTGCCTGGGTACCAAAAAGAGAACACCCCCCCCCCCCCCCCTTCTTCACCTGAAAGAATACTATCCAAGATTCTTATGTTTGTGTGTTGGGAAAACAGAGAACCTGAATTTATACAAATAGTTAAAAACGGCTGATGGGAGAATCTCAATGTCACCAGAGCAACCCAGGCAGCAGCAGGGCCTCCTGACACCCGGCCCGCCCTCCTTCCCTTCCCTGGACTCCAGCTCTGACACAAAGGTTGTGCTTCTTTGGGTCTGGAAACATCCTCATTCAAGAAAGGAGGCAGAAGTTCAAGGTCAGATGTGACCAGAAGGAGCAAAGGCACAGATGTCAAGGCCCCAGTCCCTGCGGCCCGTTTGTGATGTGTAGATGTCTGTGGTTTCTAAAATGCCACCTTGTACATTAGGTCACATGACCTGCCCGTCATTCAGTGTCATGCGCAGTGACTCCATTTTACAGAGCAGGAAATTGGGTTGGTTCTGAAATGTTAGGTGTTCTGAGGTTCTCAGAGCCCGTGAGAGAGCTGGGGGGCCCAGGCTTCTGAATCCTGGGCCTTCCCCAGCATCCAGGGAGCCACCACCTCACACCACAGGGCCCAAGAGCCCAGGTGAGCATCCACAGGAGAGGTACCCACCAACGAGGCGCCTCATTTTATAGGCAAGAGTCAACAGCCAGTCTCCAGCTAAAGAAAAGCTTAACCGTGGTTCTTGATCACGTCCAGTTAGAATGACTTTCTATTCAAGTCAAAAGTTGTTATGAAGGATTCATTTCAATTCACTTAAGTGCAGTAATAACCCATCCAGAAAAGCAAGCAGGTCTGCAGTGTCCAGCCAGAGAAGTTCTCGCACAGTGAGCACACTCCACACCCCTTCCGGACACGGAGCCGCAGAGAGGCCCCTGCCACGCCCGCTGGGCTGCCAATGCCCGCTCCCCAGACAAGGCCTCTCCGGTCAGCTCGCTGCTGTGGCCCTTGAGCTGCTTTGCTGCCTGCGTTGAGCTGTGCAGACCAGAGTCCACAGCCTGACTCGCTGCTCCTCCGCTCGCTCATGATCCTCACTGCTGCCGTCGCGTCTGTGCTTCATTTGGTCATTGTCTGCAGTGTCCCCCTGTGGGTCACTGTGCCCTGAACTTCAGGCATCTATGCTACTGATGGATATGTGGATTTCCAGTTTCCAAATGCCACAAAGAGTGGACACACCTGTGCGTCTTTTGGGGCAAAAGTGTCCCATGTTGGGGGTAGGGAGTGAGACTGAAATCGGAGGCTGGTCACGGGAGGTCTGTGGTCAGCTGTCATAGATGCTGCCAGTTTTCCAGAGTGTGTCACTGCCCCCTCCAGCAGAGGGTGAGAGTGCTGGCCGCCCGCCTGGCCTTGCCAGCACTTGGCATGCTCCCTCTGTAGATGTAGCCATTCTCCTGCCTAAGAAGTCTTGGCCCACCCCAAGAACACAAAGATGGAATTCTTCTGGAATTCCGTGTCCCTGTGAGATAGCAGTGCTCATCTAGACCTAAATCTTCCTGCACCTCCAAAACAACTATACAGATCAACAAGGACAGCAGATAAAACTACACAACACACGCCCAGGGCATAACCTGGACAAGGGGTGCAACACACTTCAGTGGACAGGTGAGTAAAAAAGCTGTAATAGAATAGCCCAGCTCTGGAAGACATGCCAGAGCCAGGGTCACGTGTGAGCAAGCTGGAAAGCAGGGTGCTGCAGGGACCAGCGAGGACCAACACAGATGGCTTCGTCCTCAGAAGGCGCCCATCCTTGGGGAGGGGTTCTGAGTACAGGTCTGGGACCTGGTGGGGGGCAGCACTGGCCGCTGGAGAACCAGGCACTGGAGAAGCTTGAGGGTGCTTGGGAGGGCATGGGTGGGAAAGGAAGGCAACTCACAAGGGAGACGCATGCCTGAGGCCTCCTGTGAGGGGGGGAAGCGAGTGGGAGAAATGGGGATCTGCAGAGAGGAGAATGCAGACGTCAGCCATCCACCGTGTTGGTTCTGGGACACCGAATATCAGTCTGGGAGGAAGGACAGACATCGTCTATGCAATTCGCTATGGGATCAGTTAAGGCAAATCATCTAGAAATAAGTAGTCAGCTACTGTGAGGAGCTATGGAGGAGCTGAACGGGGTGCCCCCGGAGTCCCCTCGCCGGGAAGGCTGCCTCCTGATCCCGCTCCTCCTTTGCCCTTTGCTCTGCTCCTGGAAGCCCTTCTCCGGCAGCTCTCCCCCAGGGTGCACGGGCGAGGGCCTAGGATTCCGTGCTGAAAGCCATCTTCCCTCAGAACCTCGAAGGCAGGGCTTGCCGGTGTTCAGCACCGTGTGTGGGGCGACCGAGGCCCTTGGTTTTCCTCCTTCTCTGCGTCTCGGCCTCTGGCTGCAGGGCTGCCCTGCATTGTGGGTGTGTCATGCTGCATGGCCCCGCTGTGGCCCAGGTCCTTTAGAAGGACTGCTGTCAGTCCTCCCAATCTGAAAAGTCACTTTAACACTTCTGTGTATTCTCCCATTTCTTTTTTTTTTTTTTTTTTTTTTTTGCGGTGCTGGGGATTGAACCCAGGGCCTTGTGCTTGCGAGGCAGGCACTCTACCAGCTGAGCTACATCCCCAGCCCCTCCCATTTCTTTGATAGCTCCATCCTGCCTGGTGGTCAGGATTCCTAGAATAACCCCCAACTTGCTTTCTCCTGATATTTTCTATCTTTTTGTCTTTCCCTCCTCTTTATCAGCCTTCAGCTCTATCCTCCATGTTTTTAAACTTTAGCTCGAGTTTCGGTTTTCTAGGGGCTTTCGTTTCTCTGTATTCTGTTTCCTGGAAACACATTTTATTCCCCAGATGAGGATGTGACGCTGTCCCTGCGTCTCACGATGCCTTCACATTACTGTGTGGAAGTTTCCTCTGGCCGCTGCGCCAGCTGCCCCCTCAGCTTCCTTCCGTTTATTCTGGGTCTGATTGCTTTCATCTTGGGCAGGAGGCACCCCGGATCTCAGAGGTCCTTGTCCACCTCCACGCGCAATGTGGGACACTGTCGGAGAGTCCCGGGTGCCTGGAGGGGCTTGCCGGGGCGGTTCTCTCTGTGGGCTGAGAGAGGCAAGTCCGTAGCTGGTGTCAAGGGCCCTGGTGGCGGTGGCCGTAGGCCTTCCTCTCAGGGATGGAAACGTGACCGCCAGTGTTTAGGAAACAAAACTGGGGAAGGCAGATGGACAGTCCCGCCGTGGAGTGTTAAGCTTTTCATTTGAGTTCTGATTCTCCTCTGTGACTTCCTCTGTGCTCCATGCACCCCAAACCACAGCCTCTCCATCCTCCTGGAGGAGGGAGGCGCACACATGCTCAGTAGGAGAGATTTGGGGCTTAGACGGTCCTCGACCTCCCCTTTCCGGAGCCCCTGATCTCAGTCCTCTGACTTCCCACCTCCACTCCCTGGGTGCTGAGCCTCCCAGGGTTCTGCAAGGGACTGGCTGCTTCTCTGAGCTCCTCAGGGTTCCTGCCATCCCAAATTATCTTGATACTTCTTGTGTTTTGAGCCTGTTCTCCAATGTTTTTATTCCCAAGGTCATACTTTTGTTGTTCCCTGACTGAAATTTTGGGATGGATTGGGCAGGAGAGGGACGATCGTTGTGGCCACTGCACCAGGTTTAATCAGCAGTGTGGAAGTGATGAGCAGGCGGGCTCGCGGGAGGAGCCCTCAGGCGGAAACGCTCTGCCTCTGTGGCGCTCTGCTCTGCTCCTTCCTTCCCTGGGTCGGCCCTGCTAATGCGCCAAGTTCCAGCCCGGGTCACTCTCCCTATTAACAGCAGGCTGGGCTGGGCTTCAGCCACAAACAGCCTGGCCTCAGTGGCTCACACAGCAAAAAGGCATGTGTCTCGCTTGGCTGCAGGCCGTGTGGACGGGGTGGACTGTGGATCTCCCAGGACCTAGGCGAAGGGAGGTCTGCCTTGACCGCCGTGGCAAGGCCAGTCCATGTGCATGCCCACCCTGAGTGGGAGCAGGCAAGTGTGGCCCTGCCGCGTACTTGGAGGGATGAGAATGTCCTGGGCACGACCAACAAGTGTCATGCCCAGCACACTGGGCAGAACCAGCCTGCTGCACGAGGCCCTGGTTTTCATCACGGCCGGCAACCCTGCCAGGCTGGGTTCTGCCACTGGCGGCCTCCCTGGACTCCGCATCCTGGAGGGCAGGGCGAGTACTAACTGCATCCCTGGCTGCAGGTCCTAGCCCAGAGGCCAGGGGAGAGCAGGTGCTCACATGTGCTGAGAAACACACTTTGTTTCTACTTACTCCAACTATTCCTTATCCTGTATTTTCACAATGCATATTTATAGCCTCAAATAAATCAGTCCTTCCTCTCCTTCACTTCCTGAAGAAATGGACATCCCTTCTGAAATCTGAGGACTCCAGGAATTCCAGGATGGCTAAGGAAGCCTCCCTGTGCCATGTGGATGCTCTGCAGGGCCAGCAGGTGGAAGTCCTGGTGTCGCAGGCACGCTGGCGACTGCTGGCAGTACGGCGAGGAAGCCCTGGACAGGGAGCTGGAGCGGCGGCCTCCTGGGGGGGCGGCTGCCTTTCCACTGTGACCACTTCACTTCCAGAAATGCTCCTTGCTGGGCAGACGCTCGCGTGAGTATTTAGGCAAATGTGCACAGAGGTGGCAGTGTCAGAGACCTTCGCTCCGCGCTGGGTATGAACTTGACTTATCCACACCGCTAAAAAGCGTAGGGACGCTCTGTGGCGTGAGGCATCCCTTACGGTTTTCCTTCTTGTTTTGCTATTTTCATAGCCAGACGTAGCGGATGGGAGTGATGAATTGATTCCATTAACGATGGTAAATTTTTAACAAGAAAACCTCCCTTTCCTTCAGTCCACTCCCTTAATCTCCTGATCAAATTAGTGCTTTTATTTTCACAGCAAAAAATGGTATTCCTCCCCAGTAGTTCATTTGTAGTTCAAGCCCTGGGGGGATTCTAATTTACCTCTTAGAATCGTGATGAATCTGAGCATCACATGATGCATTGCAGTTATTTATCTGGGCCATGTATGTTCATGGAGAAGTTGACAATTGTGTTTCTGATTCCTTGGTTTGCCTGCACACACACACACACACACACACACACTGATATTTTTCCTTCCTCTGTTCTAAATTACTGGGCAGCACAAAGGATAAAATCAGACAGATGAATTCAAATTCACTTCTGCTGTCTGGCATCTGAGTAAATGGAAGGAGACTGGACCAGAGAGCTCACTTGCTGTGCACAGGTCACAGGTGTTCAGCAAGGTGCTGGCTACTCTGGCCACCTATTCCTCTCCCCAAATGTTTTACCTTTCATTAAAAAAATCACTGTCAAAGTAATATCTGTGCATCACACAAAGAAGGACAAATACAGGAACGTTGTTAAAATCCAGAAATAGCTAGTTCATTTAACATTCTGGTCTACTTTTTTCCTATTCATTAGTATTCTCTCTCTCCCTATCCCTCTCCCTCTCCTTATTTCTCTTCTTCTATATGTGTATTGTGTACTCAAACATACATGCAAAAGAGCTGAACTATAATGCTGTTTTGCAATTCACTTTTAAAGCCTAATAATGTATCCTAAACATTTTCCCGTAAGTAGACTATTTTTTGAAAAATTAATTTTAACATTTAAGTAGTATTCCGCCACATGGCGAATGCATTTTATTTGAACGCACGTCTATCTTCAGGCACACAATGATCTTCTATATGCCACTTTACTAACTTAAGAAACAGCACTCTTCCCTGCATGTAAATGTTTTTACACATCTCTGATCTTTGCTGAACACAATGTCCTCAAAGTGTAACTTCCATTTAAAGAGTCTATGCTCCAGGCTTCACTCCCTCCACGAAATCTGTGCTCCTTTATGTTCTGCCAGCAGTCAGAGAGAGCGTCCATTGTCCTGAGCTCTCTCCAATAAGGGGCCTTGTCATTTTAATGAGAATTTTGACAATCTGATTTGTGTAAAATGGTGTTTCACTGTTGCGATTTGCATTTCTTTATTTTTAGTAAAGTTGAAACTTCTCAACAATTATTTTCTTAATTGCAAAAGTAACACATGATAATAGTGAAGTGTGCCAACATTAGAGCCTTTGACCTGGGACGCTCAGCTGTTGTTAGGTGAGTGTGTTCTGTGGTTCCGCACCTGGATTAGTCCTGGTTTAATATCCTGAGGTGCTCTGCCTTTGCTCCAGCTGGCCTGGGCTGGATTTTGCCTTCTGGATCTTAAGGGGTTTACTAAGGCATTTTTCCTAAACAGAGACAGATTTCTCCCCAGGAGGAGCCTGGTACCAGTTGTCCACTGGTGATTTATTGTCATTAAGCGCATTTTCTATTTTTGTTTCAGATACAACTGTTTTCAAATATTTAATGCTGTCCATACATTGCTGCCCTGTGTCACTCAGCTCTCCATCACTGACCAAAACACCTGGCAAGAACAACTGAGAGGAGGAAAGTCTATTTTGAGCTCACAGTTTCGGGGGTTCAGTCCACGGTTGACCAACTCTATTGCTCTGGGCTGAGATGAGGCGGAACGTCATGGCAGAAGGGCGTGGTGGAGGACAGCCGCTCAGCTCCTGGCAGCCAGGAGGCAGAGAGCGCACTAGGACCGAAGGCAGGTGTAAACCCGAGGGCACGCCCCCAGTGGGCCGCCTCCTCCAGCCATGCCCCACCTGTCTACGGCTACCACCTGAAGTCCACTTAAATGATTTCATCCACCATTGAGGTTCCCGCCCTCCTGCGCTAATCACCTCTCCTTTCACAAGAGCGCTTTGGGGGCATTAAAGATCCAAGTCATCCCAGCTCCTACCCTGGTCTACTGCATACGGCTCTAGAACCTTCACAATAAGTGTTGTGTACTAGCTTATTGTATGGATGTGGCTTAATCTGTCCATTTGCCCATGGATAGATAGATAGATAGGCATTTTGGTTTTTGCTAATACTCCTTTTTACAAATACAGCGCGCACAAGCACATCCCTCCGGGGAGACTTTCTGTGGGGTCCATCCTGCTTCATGGAGAAGTGGCCCCATTCACATTCACATTCCCCACACTTGCACGGGGTGGAGGGGCTGCCACGCTCCGTGCTGTTGCCCACAGTGGCCTTGTCCTATTTTTTAATCCTGCAGACCGTACAGCTTTACTTTTCCAGCTTGCTCATTTGCATATCTAGAGTTTATCATGGGATAAGGGGTCAGGAATGCATCCGTTTTCCCTATAAAATAGTCAATGTCCTGCCACAAACACTGCATCTTTCCGTCTCTCTGCCTGTGTCGACACCAAGCTTTCAGAGAGTTCTGGTACAATAAGTGACAGGGACCAACTCCAGGCTCTCAGCTCTGATTCCGGGCTCCATTCGCCACCTGTGTGGACATCATCCTGTCCTTATTGCTATGCTCTTGTCAGATTGGGGTAAACAGGCAGGCAGGCCTCCCTTTCCTTCTCCAGATCCAGGCCTGGCTATTCTTGGCATTCTTCTCTTCCATATGGATTTCATGATAAAAGCTAATAAGTTTTATTAACAACCCTGAGGGATTGGGCTGGAATTTCATGGACTCCATAAGTCGATTTGGAGAGACTTGATATCTCTGTGAGGCCGCCTTCCCACTGTGACCCCGGGACATGCTCTGTCTTAGTGAGGCTTCTCACATGCTGGTACGGCTTTCTCAAGAAAAGCCACACTCATGTTTTGTTAGATTTACTCCCAGGTCTCTGTAAGTTCTTGCTGTATCACTGTGTTATTTTATGATTACATATTTTATATCATCTTTGCTGGAAATAATAATGGTGCTTCTTTCTTTCCCACTCTTTTCTCTTTATATTTTACTTGATTTGGGACTGGGGGATCTTTTTCCCTTTTCTTATATTTTCTATGGTTCCAGTAAATGCCAATTAGAAGCCCTGATAATAGATGACATTTTCTTGGTTTTCAGTTCAAAATAGGCACTTCTAATGGCTCACTCCCTCAGCAGAGAGGGCCCTCTCCTGCGCTCGAGTTACTGAGGTCCCTTCTCCTACTGGCTTGCCGAGAGAGCTCCACGTGATCACGAGGGAGGGTTGAACTTGGCGCCTGTCTGCATCTCCGGGAGGGCTGTGGGCTTTCTGCATAGACCTGGCAACACCCTGAGCTACCTTAGTAGGGTCTCACACATCATCTGTGTTTCTCGCTCTTTTTATTCAAATCAAAACACTTTCTTGTCTTCATGTCATGTTTGGCACTTTTTCGTCCTCTGATGATTTTAGAATTACCTAATTTGTCCTTATCTCTCCACGTGTGTGACTTATGATAACATGGAGGGACAACATGGCATTTTCTTCCATCCCAGGAGTGACATTTTTAAAATGACAAAATCCTCCCAAAACTTTATGCCAAACCAGTGATGGAGGAGCAGGGTGCATGTCAGTGCGTATCTCTGTCTTCCTTAGTAAGTGGAAGGAATTTCAGTCTGAAGTTTTGCTTCAAAAGCTTGTCTTGTGAACTGATTTTTACAGTGTTTCATAAAGATAGTTATGTAGTTGTTTACCTTTAATCCTACATTTCCATGCTTGCCAGCAATCCTTTCTTTTTTAACTACCTGTTTCAATTGATGAATACAAATCTTACATTCTTAAGGTGTGCAACACGATGTTGGAATATATGTACTTTGTGGAATACTGAGCTGGCTACTTAGCATATCTATCCCTCATATAGCTAGTATTTTTTATGGAAGGAACACTTTCAACCAACTCTCCCAGCAATCTTCAAGTGTGCACGTAGTGTTGCTAACGAGGGTTGCCGTGCTGAGCACAGGGCCTTCTCCTGCTTGACTGAAATTCCCTATCTTCCGACCAGGATTGCCCAGCCCCCTCCTGCTCCGGCCAAGACCCTGTAGCCACTCTTTCACCTTTGCTTTTGTGCCTTAGATCTTTCTAGATCCCATGACAGTTTCCCTTCATCTGAGCCCTTCAGCTTTGGTCATTTCAAGCGTGACTTCCCAGTTCTTTGCAGCAGGGCTCTTTGCATTGTCCGTGATGACTTTCTTCTGAATTTATATGTGGAGAGCAACTTCATGGGGTCAAAATGAGGTTTCCTGTTTTCCCCTCAAGTGTCATGGCACTTGCTTCTGAGTTAGCGTTGTGTTGCAGAGAAGCCTAGGTCCTGCAGAGATGCTTGTCTTCCTGCAGGCTGTGTATGTGCATGTATTACATGCATAATTCCTCCAAATTAAGGAAGTAATCACAACTAATTACAAGTCATTCCAGAGGACGTGAGAGAATGATCACTGAAGGCACCGTCAAGGACATGGCAGGCCAGCTTGAAGACGTGCACAGAATCGAATGCACAAAATAGAACAAAAGAACGGGCGTCATGGCTTGGATCTGGAATGTCCCCCAAGGGCTCATAGTTGCAGGCTTGGTCCCCAGTGCAGCGGTGCTCTGAGGTGGGTCTTTGGGAAGTGGGTGGATCACAAGGGCTCTGACCTCATCAGTGCACTCATCCTGATGGATCACAACTGCGTGGACAGTGAAACCGTGGAGGAAATAGGTACCAGGGGGCATGCCCTAGAGAGGGACATCTTGTCCCCAGCCCCTTCCTCTTTGTCTCTGTTTTCTGGTTGCCACGAGCTGAGGAGCCTTCCTCCACCACACCCTTCCGCCATGATGTTCTGCCTCAACACGGGCCCAGCCACAATGTAGTCAAGTGACGGTGGACTGAAACCATGTGCGAAAGGAAACCTTTCCTCTTTAATTTGCTCTCATCAGGCATTTAGTCACAGCCATGGGAAACTGACTAATAAAACAGGTGATTATGAATAAAAGAAAAGAACAAATGCAAAATATTCCAAGTATTCAAATACATTTTTTAAAAAGTTACCTGAAATAAAAACCCTCTGAGTCTGCTTGTCAGATGGATGCCATGTGTCAGGAGCAGTGGGTGGTAGGAGGGGAGTAGGCACATCCTGCTGGAGTCACTGAATGTCAAGAATAAAGAAAGCAAAGGTAAGAATAGTCCTTATGCAGCCTGTGCGGTGTGCTGCTGGGCAGTGTTGTGCGGGTGTGTGCGTCTGCGTGTGTGTGTTGACTGCATTTCACCGAAGGTGAAGAACCACCTGGGAATCACAGGAGTGACCCTGTCCTAAGAGCTGATATCCAAAGTGCTCCTCTGGGCTCCCTCCTTCCCCTGGACACGCCCATGGTGAGGAGCCTCCAGGGTTGACAAGGAAAATGAGAAGCGTCACCCAGTTCTTTTCATGAACTCATATTACCCTCCAAACACAAAGGCCACACACAGACATTCTCGAACTGAAGGGCTCCGGTGCTTCGGCCTCCAGGAGCTACTCCTGAAACCCTGGCGAACCAACAGTGGATCCACACAGGCGGCTCCAGCCACCGGGGTCACCTCTTGGCCAACAGAGCATATGCCAATGAGGACAGGACTCAGCAGTCCTGGGGATCATTGCCGCACAACAGATCACAGATGCTATGAGACTTGCAGACGATGGTGCTGTTACCAAAACCTGGGGGCAAGGAGCAGGGCAGGGGCCAGCAGACGTGCCTCCACCATCTTCTACCGCAGCCGCGGGCAGGAGCTGCAGGGAGCTGAGACACACCCCTAAAAGGTGTGGTGATTCAAATATTAATTGCTTATCATCATTTTTTTTTCTTAATTTCCAGGGGTCTTTTAGAAATCAATTTGTTTTCTTATAGTCAAGAAGCAAAAAAGAACTTATCTGAAATTCAGCAGTTCCTTAAAATCCAATCAAATGCATTTCTGATAAACAGCACATATGGTACGATGTGAATTTTATTAAGCCATTTCTCTCCATCCATGAGTGTATTGATCTGTCATGACATTTTCGGGATTCTGCTCAACAAACCTTTTTTTTCCTCTATGGTGACTTGGATCATGGGTATAAAATGAGCATCTTTGCTTTCCAACCACACAGCTCCTCTGCTCCTGCTGCCAGCTCCCCTCCCAGCACAGATTGAACTACGACTGTCGTCTTCCCACCTCTCCCCCAGCCCGGCACCCCAGCTGCTCCCCTTGCACAGGGAGTGGCCTGGCACCGCCCACCCTGCTCTGCCACTTGCTCTTGGGGCTGTGGCTGTCACTTCTCCAACACACCCTCTGCTCAGAAGGGTGCAGCTTGCACTAGCCCATAGGGTGGCAGCCTCGGGCCACCTGCCCCAGGGGTTCCGTGCCGCAGGGCAGAGTGCTCCACATCTCCCCACCGGGAAGGATAACCTTCCTCACTCTTCTCTCCTGCAATCCTCCTGACCATTCTCACAATCTTACTGTCCCACGTGATTTAATGCCACTTGGTGAGAGTCCGAGGTACCCTGTGGGTGTCCTACTTAATAATGCATGGGCTCCATCGCCTAATCTGGGGTGATTTATTTCCTTCCACACTCGAGTCTCCCCTTCCGAGGATAAGATATGTTATCTCATTTCCTCACAGATTTGTCCCTCAGTAGCACTTACATCTCTCAGCAGAATAAAATATCCTCCTCACACAGATCCTGCTGTTGTCTTAGGAAATTTATTCCCTGCTATTCAAACGTTACGGCCATTCAGACGGGATTGCTCCTTCTGCTCTATTTTGAAAATATTTATTTTTCAAATACAGAAAAGTTACTGATTTTTGCATATTAGTTTGAAGACCACAGGACTCACTGAATTCCACCAATTCCAGTAATTTTTTTGGTTGATTATTTGGTATTTCTAGATAGACAATTACACTCTCTTCAAGTTATTGCTTATCTAATTATGTTGACTGGTGTTTCCAAAACAATAGTAAAATAATACAGTGAACACAGGCACGGCCAGACTTTAATCTGAATGGCTTTATTGTGTCAGCAGGACAATGATTCTTGCTCTGAGATTTGAGACGCTGCCGTGGATTCTTAGGTTCTCATGTGATACCGCTTCTCTCTACGGACCGTGTGTGCGCGTGCGTGTGTGGAGCGAAGGCACGCTGGATTCTAGCAGATGACTTCTGGGGCGCTTTGGGTTTGTCCTTTTGACTTTCTAAGTGCCAGACTAGTTAACGGATTCACACGCGGGTTAGCTGGCTTCGAGTGACAGTTCTCCACCCTGGTGGAGGGGAGCCGAGCCTGCGCCATGCTGGAGTGGAGTCCAAAGCTAGCGCTGGGGTCTCGGGCAGTTCTCTGAAGGCTGGACGGGAGGGGGCATTTTAAATGGCGTGTGGCTCTCCCCTGCAGGTGTGTGTGGGCGCTCAGGGGCACACGGTGGGGCTGGGCTCGGCTGCCCGGGAGCCGCCATGTCTTGGCGATGGCACCCATATTTGCTCACTTGGCTTTCCTGCCACAGCCTCCATAGGCAGAGGCCACAGGGGTGCTCTCCATGGAGCAGCCCAGCGTGGACATCCTGCCTGTCCTGCTCCTCTTTCCACCGGATCGCTGGACTGGACGCTGGCCCAGGACCCCTGGTGCCCTCCCTCCCTCCCTGTGCACTGGCTGCTGCGAGGCTCCTTCACCCGCCTCTCTGCTCAGTCCTGAGGCTGGGTCCCCTCCTACTTCCCGGGCCATGCTGCTCTCCCCATGACCGCACCTCATGAGTCACTCCACAGCCATCTCTAAGATAAGGCAGCAGGTAAGTCACCCCCAGTCACGATGGGTCTGCTAGTCTCAGACTTTCTGAAATGACTCAGTCACACGCACACACACACACACACACACACACACTCACCTGTGCCCTGTGCACATGTATAAAGCCTCTCTGGCCAAAGTTTGAAACTTAGGTGAGTCCACACAGGGGCCTACGGGGGGTCCAAGGCCACCACCGTGAGGCTCTGGCGGCCTCCTAGATGCTGGTCATCCTGTAGGGACAGAAGACCGCTCTAGGGGAACCGTCGATGGGACAACCTCACAGCCCAGGAACCTGTGCTGGGAGCTCCACAGCCTGACGAGCCCCAGGCCACTGCCCACTGCCCACTGCCCACTGGGCTGCCCCCTGTCCTGTTCAGAGGAGGGTCCTCAATTCCCCTGGCTTTGATTATTTTGGGGAGACCCCGCCCCTTCCGAGCTGATGGTTGGAGCCCTGCTAGGGGCACCGCCCCTGTGAAAGACCAGCCTGGCCCGTTGTCCCCAGGACCCCTCTCTCTAGCACGCAGGGGGGCAGACAGCAGCACCCACGTCGATCCAGATCCTGCCTTGTGTGTTTCCTGTATTTTTATCGTCATTAAAAAATGCTTCCACACATTGGTGTGGCTCAGCCGTGAGTGCACAGCTCAAGGGAACTTGCTTCAGCTTTTCAGGAAGACTCTGGAGCCTGGAAGAGGTCAGGAATGGTCCCTCCTCTGCCTGGTGGACAGGCAGACCTGCCAGCCCCAGAAGAGAAGCAAGCTGGGCCGCACGGACCTCCTGACATCCTGGCTGTTGGAGCCCTCTCCTTCAGACTGACCTTCGCTGCACCCAGGTGGAAATGGGTCGCGGGCCCTCGCCTTGAACCAGCTTGCCAGCTCTCCTCCTGTGGCCTGGCTCCAGGAAAAGGAGGGAGGTGGAGGAAATCAGATCCAAGGAAACGCCCGAGCCATAAAGAGTCGTCACAGCGGCGAGGCACAGGGAGGGAACCGGATTCGGGTCTGATAAGTAGGCTTGGGAGCCTGTTAGCCTCGCCGACCTCCAGGAGGCCGGAGGCAAGGCCTTTCCGTGTGGAGCTGGCCACTCCCAGCCCGATGCTCAGATGGGGCCAGAGGACGCTCTCTACAGGGAAGGGGAGCAGGCGTGCCAGGGTGTGCCCTGCTTGTCTCTGTGCTGGGGACTGTTTGCTGGGAAGAGGATTATCTGGAAATAAGAGGCTGGTAATATTTCATCCATAGTCATGTCGGAGATAAAAGGCCTGATGCATTAAAAAGTTTAGAAAGCAACTTGAAGTAAAATACACTCCTTCCTTCCTTTCATGGAAGATTAACTCATGCTTGGGGAATGTGATCTTGAACCTGGACACTGGTGACGTATGACTGTTTTATTCCAGCAGCTGCCAAGGCTCAGAAGGAGGCAGGGACAGTGACCTGCTGTCCCCCACTGTAAGCCAGCACGTGGTCTGCAGCCCACCAGGGCCTCAGCTCTGTTATGCTCAATTGGACTTGAGCCAGGCTGCTCATCTTCCAAACCCACTAGCCCACTGAGTCAGGGTGCCTTGGCCCTCCTGGCAGGAAGACAGGCCCCAGTGGGTGTGGGGTCTCGGGATCGAGAGTGGAATTCCAGCAGCCCTGGGCTCAGGCACACTGGTGGGGTTGGAGGCCAGCAGGGAGGCCGCTGCTGCATGGGGCAAGTCCCCTCGAGGTCCTAGAAAGGATCTCCATGTCCCAGGGCTAATCCAAGGTCCTTACGATGACTCCGTGGCCTGCCCCACGTCCTGAGGCCTTCTCTCCATGGGCCTACTATGGCCCTCCGTAACTCCACACCTCCAGGGACTCACCTGTGTCAGGCTTGGGCCAAATTCTCCCCTCCCAAGTGACCTGTGGGCAATTCCCCCGCAGCCCACAGATCTTCTCTGTGTTGCCCTCACAGTGAAGTTGGCTGTGTCTGGCTGATTTCCCACTCTGCTCTGTTTTCCTTCTGCGGCACATCCCACCCGTGGCTTAGGGAGATGGACGAACAGTGTCCCACCCGTGGCTTAGGGAGATGGATGGACAGTGTCCCACCCGTGGCTTAGGGAGATGGACGGACAGTGTCCCACCCGTGGCTTAGGGAGATGCGTGGACACTTTCTTTGTTCAACAGATTTACTGCTGGTTCCCACAGAGTGTGGGCACCACGAGGGCAGAGCTGCGGCTCTCTCACACCTACAGTCGAAGCACAAACATGCCACAGCGTGTCCTTATCAGACATGGCCCCTCAGGTGTGTGGTGCTGCCCCTCCCCTTCCTTCCCAGGACCACGACACCGGCAGGCGGTAGGCATGGGATTCAAGACCTTTCAACAAGGCCTGGGTCTGGCCTCCTTGACTCCACTCCTCTAACAGAATTCCAGGCTGGAACAGAAAGATGCCTCACCTCTGTGATAATGCTGTGCGTGTGTGTGTGTGTGTGTGTGTGTGTGTGTGTCTGGAGCACAGGTGCTCCCCATAACTTATAGGGGTTGGCACTGGCCTGACAGGGGAGGCCCAGAGACGTGGTCCCACTGCCCTAACTCCAAACACACGGGCTCCGTTTGTCCCCAGCCACCAGTGGCTGTCCCTCTGATGCAGTTATCAGCACACACACGTATGGAAAAGGCTCGATTCAAGAGCCCCTTTCAGAAAAACAGGGCGGAGCGGCTGCCATCTGCCCTTGGATCCCGGGGAAACTTGCTCCCGTCCTTCCTGTGTTTAATCTGGAGCCCTCTGAGGGGCAATGTCAACTCTCTCCTTGCCTTTCCCTCTTTCTTCACACGCAGAATGTATTTATTTACTTTCATCTTCATTAGCAGGGAAGTTACATAAAGCCATAGGAATGTCAAGACCGAGAGAAAGGACCTATTCAGTGAAGCTCACGAGTTCGTTGCTGATGGCGCGGTCTGATTTATCTGGAAGAAGGACCAAGGGGAAATGGCAGCCTGCAGCCCATGATAACCCCAGGTTAGCATAATATAAACTGTGCACGTTACTCTATCCGCTGCAGCTTGAGTGAACCTTTGTGCGCCTGGCGCTGGAAAGCAAGCCCACGGCTGTGTGATGGCCAGGCCTCCGGGCTGCGTGCTGTCCAGCCGTCTGTGTGGCCCACGCGCGCAGAGGCGCCCTGCCCAGGACCTGCAGTCCGGAGCATTTTAGACGACTTTGATGCGGTGTAACTTCAGCTTCATCAAATAGAAAACGCAGCAGAGGCGACTCGCTCACAGGGTGGCAAGGCACGTTATTTCACCGCACTCCTATTTTGGGTCAGAATTTGGTTGAAAGTTTTAGAGAAACTACTTCAAACAGCTGAATCCAGGGGTCTACCCAGTGAGTTTGCTTGTTTTTCTTGGTAAATCAACAGGTTGGGTAGGCAGCGTGCAGACGGATTTTTAGTATTGTGTATCAGGATCCCTGAAAGAATGAATATCCTTCTATCCCCACAGCTTCGCCTCTAGGAATGTGCCCTGAACCGACCAACTAAGCTCATACCTACCCGAATCCATGCACTCCCGGCCTGGGACGCGTGTGCGGGGATGTTGAGGTGGCCTTGCTTACAACAGTGAGGGGTCAGACAGAAACTTAGATAACCAATAGCAGAAAATAGCACATAAATCACAGCACAACCAAAATGTGGGGCTTTGTGAATCCATAAAGATCATGTTCTCATGGAATATAAAGGTCATGGGGAAAATGTAATAAAATGTAGAGGAGCACTATCACAATATTTCCAGAAACTGTCTGAATGTACACTTACAGATGACTTTATTTTCATTTTATGTTTTTTTCTCTTCCCTTTTTGCAGGATTCACGTATTTCTTTACTTTCTGGGGAGATTATGAATGATGTCTTGGGCTCAAACGAAGGCACTCGGTGGTAGACCCCCGGCTCTCCCGCACCTTCTGGCTCAACCTGGTACTTGGGAACCTACAGACAAGGTACTGCCAGTGTCCTGCACGCCTGGGGGCAGCTGCCAGCCCCCGGCCCTGGTGTCCTGCAGAGGCTCAGGGGTCACTGGAAGACAAGCCTCCCATCCAGCAGGAGCCCTGCCTCCCGGCACGCGCCTGACGCTGTTTTCCTGCCCTCTCCTGCGTCCCGGAGATCCACGATGCTCCTCTCTTCCTTGCCATGTTCTGAAGTCCCTTCGATTTCTTCCTCCTACTTCGTCACAAGACCACATTTACATGTACCAGGGGTAGGATTTGTCCTGGGGCTTGGGGTGAAAGAGACCAAGGGCAGCTCAATTTCTGGCCCACAGTTTACTTCAGCGAGTTAAAAGAGACCTACAGAGACCTCCGTGGCTCCAGAGAACATCAACCACATCTCTGGAAACAAGTGTGTGATTAACGCAGCCAGTTCCTGCAAGCAGCTGGAAATTCTGTGGGAAAAAAACGAAAAAAGCCAGTCAATGTGCCCGCCTGGAGGAAAGGCCCCGCGGGGCGGCGTCTGGGCAGCGCAGAGGTGCCCCTGCTGGTCCCTGCTCCCGACGGCCTCATCCTGCTCAGTGGACACCAGCCTCAGGCACCGGTCCTCGGTCCTCGCTGGTTTGGAGACTGCACGTTGCCCAGGAGAGTCTGAGCCTTGCGACCCAGGCATCCCACAGGCGGCAGAGGGGAGAGGGCACAGCGGGGGCTGCCAGCCAGCGCCCCGGGAGTGTGGCCACCCATCTCCCTGGGGACTCTTCACCAACAGCCTAGGCTGTCCTCCACCCTGGAGAGGGAGGGGTGTATGGAAATGGCACTCTTGTCCACAGACCGTCCCAGCTACCCGACAGAGGAGAGGCCGAGCCACAGGCTGGTCATCACCATCAGTGTCCAGGTAGCAAAAGCCATCTCCATCTGTCTCCAAACGGCTGACTGCCCCTCAGTCTGCTTATCGCCATGTTGCCTGAACAACGCCTACCAGGTACCTTCCATTAGGTTTGTCTAACAAGAAGCCATGGGCAGAACAAGATCAGGGCGGCAGAGGCAGAAGCAGGATCATGAGGGGAAAGTGTGGGAAGGTCATGCTCCGTCACGGCCACCCCTGGCCATGGCCAGGCACACCCACTGCAAAGAGGTGGGTTGCTCACCCTGCCAGGCAGAGTCCATTTACTCATTTAATTTCATTCACTGGTTTGGAAAATGCCCTTTTGGAAAACCAGGACATAGAAGGCCCTGGTGAGTCTGAAGCCTCCGAGGAACACCACAGAAGAGAGCAAAGCAGAGGGCATCCGCAGTGAAAACAGGACAGACAAACCCCCAGGCAGACGGACTGGGCTCATCTGGGGAGGAACAGGGGAGAGACAGCACTTTTGAGGAGCTGTAGGTGGTTTATTGAAGCCTGGGTGGAGGAACCTGGAGGGAAGAGCTCATGCTGATGGACTGGACGGGGTGCTGAGTTTGCTCAAAACTTCTTCCATCTTTTGCTTCTCTTTGTGCTGGCTCAGTTCTGGCCCGCACTCAGTGGGGAGAATTGGACAGCTCAGCTCATCTCCCACCTGGGTCCCACCTCCTCCACAAGGACAAGAGTAGCTTCTCTTGGTCCTAATATGGTGGGGCAGTTGGACCAGATGTCACAGCAGCAAGGACGAGCAACCCTGCATGTGAAGTGGTAGCCATCATCCCTACTGACCAGAGTCACATCTTCGCTTCAGGTGGGCACTAAATCACTCTCTTTGAGGCAAATTCATCTTGACACTGACCCCAGCCCTAGGACAGGGCCAGAAATTCTATAGCAAGGCAGTGAGTAAAAGATGTCTCCACATTGAACTGTTAGAACTATGTGGCCTTGTCCAGGAGTCTCCAGTAGTGGACAGATGCAGCCCTGCAGTGGAGGCTGAACCAGCGGCCAGCACTGGGGGGCTAGGACCTGCTGCTCCTATAGGGCCTCCTTCCTGAGTGGCCTGCACCAGCAGCCATGCTTCTCACCAGAGCTGACCCTCAGGACTGGGTACAGGGGTGTCCATCACTCAGGGCCACCACAGAGGGGACCTGGGAGACCAGCAGCTGCAGCTATGGGGCCATCTTCCACAATCCCAGTGGCTCCGTCTCCTGCTCCTGCCCCCCACCTCTCCCAGGGCCTGAGGGAAAGAGCGGCTGGGGCAGCTCTGCCCGTGCTGCTTCCCAGCAGGTCTCCTTCTCAAGGGCCCTGGGCACCTCTGGGGCACATTTTGGCTGTGACCCCCATAGCTGTCTGCTTTCCCCCAATTCCCCCGCTCCAGGGCTCAGACACACCAACCCCAGTGGATCCGAGTCCCTCTTCCTGGAATCGGAGGCTCTCCTGTGCACGCACTTCCAGGCCTCCTGGGACGGAAGTGCCTGGAGGGTGGGTGGCGATGTCAGGCAGCCCCTCCTGGAGTCCAGCCCCCACTCAGGCCTCAGGGGCAGAGCTCGAGCTTCCAGGCCTGACCGTGGAAACCGGAGAGCAGCCCTCCCATGGGTGCTGATTTTCAGACATTGAAAAAGTAGGGAGTAAAAACACCAGGCAGAATGAATTCCCACACTCTTTAAAAATCCAACACCAGAAAAGGACAATGTCTAATTCTAATTAAAAATCACTAGACACGTTAATAAACAGGAAGTTATTACACATACAGAGAAATCTGTCAAAAAAACAGAACTAGATATGATCAAGGTGATGAAATTACAAAAAGGACCTTTAAAATATCTACAATAAATGTGCTTAATATTCTCAAAGATTAAAAGACAAACATGTCTATAAAGAGAAGAGAAGTAAAAGATACAAATAAGAATAAAAATTTCAGAGAAAATTACCTATGAAATATAAAGTCTCACTGAATTGGGTTAAAAGAATGATAGAAACTGCTAAAGACCAGCGTACAAAGACACAGCGGAAACTACCCAAAATCATAAAGCAAAAAATGATGACCAGACTCCGAGTGACCTGTTGGACAATATCCAGCCACTCACACAGGCGAGTGGGGTCAGAAGAAGGAAAAGAGGTGGCGTCTGAGGAAATGCCAACAGTATTTCAAATTTAATTAAAACTGTATTCCCAGATCTAAGTAGCCCAATAAGCCCTGAGCTGAGTCAACACAAAACTACCCTGGCCTCATCATGATAAAATTGATTTTAAAAAACTAGTGATAAACAGAATATTTAAAATGTAGCCAGAAGAGAAAAGGCACATTCCAAAAAAAAAAAAAAAAAAAAGGACAGACGTTCTATAAAAAAAAATTATGTGAGGCAGAAGACAACTGCATCACATCTCTACAGGGCCGGAGGGAAAACCCAGTCAAGTTCCAGTTTTATATATTGGATGTTAAAGCCTTCTCAGACAATAAAGACAAGGAATTTATCACCCGCACATCTTAACCACAAGAAATGTTAAAGAAAATTCTCCAAGCTAAAGGAAAATAACTCCAGATGGAAACTCATACAAGGAATGAAGATCACCGAAATTGCAGATGTGCAAAAATATTAAACTGGCTTATTTTTCACTTTTCCAATTTACTTCACCAACAACTGAATATTTATAGCAAAATAATATTTGTTGGTATAGTACATAATATGTCTAGATATAAAATGTATGGCAACAATAATAAAAATATGGAGAATTACATGTAAGATTTTTGTATTTTATTTAAATGATGTAATAGTCTCTAAAGGCTGAAATATTTAAAATACATTTTTAAACCCTAGAGCAATCAGAACAAAACAAAGTGGAATAATAAGTGATACAATATTGGATACAAAATGGAATCATAGAATTATTTTTAAAAGGCAGATAAAAAGGAAACACATATCAGATTAAAAAATAAAAAACAAAAAGAAATGTGATATTCTTAAACCCAAATATATCAATCATATTGGATATAAATCATCTAAGACTGCCTGGTCACTAACCACATGCAACTATTCAAATTTAAATTTAATTAATTTGACGGGTTTTTTTGTTTTGTTTTGTTTTGTTTTTTAATCAGTCCTCAGGCCAACTTGAACAGGCCCAGGCTCAGTAGCCATTTGTGCCAATGGCCGCCATCTTGGCAGGGTGCTGTCTACCTGACAGTGTGGACCCAGACATCCACCAAGAAACAGAAGTTCAGATTGGGTGAGAAAACAAGACCCAGATAGATAGCTGCTGTCTAGGAAGGAAAAAGAACAATAGAAGAAGAAAGAGCAGCTTTAACTATAAAGACACAGCTTAGTCAGTGGAGACTGAATAAGAAATGGTACCAGGGACAAAGTGCTCAGCTCACACTGATGAAGGACTCACTTCACAACATGCCCACTAGCTAACTGTTCATGGACTAATGCCAGGACTTAAAACATCTCAATCAAAGACTGTCAGAACTAAGAGAATAAATAGACATCTTCAAAATTTTATTTGAAGATTTAAAAATTCTTCTTTCTCAGTAAATGGTGGTACAAACAGAAAATCAGGGTACCCTGGACTTGGAGAACGCCATTTTCCAAGTTGACCTAATTGACCTTCAAAGACCTCTGCATTCCCAAACTGCAGAAGTAAGTCATGCAGGAGAACGTTCTCCACAGTAGACAGTGTGGACAGTGACAGTGTGCGGCTGTACAATGTCTCCATGAGTTTTAAAGCATTGAAACCATAGTGCTAGCTTTGTTTCTTTGTTTAACCAAAATGGACTTAAATTGGAAATCAATACAGAAATGTATCTGGGAAAGTTCCCAAATATTTGGAAATGAAATGAAACCCTTCTAAGGAACACATAGGTCCAAGAACAAATATACCTCTGGCACGATGATGAAATTTTTTTAAAAATGAAGACATAAACTCTGATCACCAGGAATGAGAGAAGGGACATCACTGAGGACCCTACATACATCAAACGTCCAATAGGGGTACAGGGAAAACTTCATGTCAGAACAATAACCTCGATGATCAATCCCATGAAAGGTGCACATTGAAAAAGTGTATTCAGGAAGAAACAGAAAATCTCAATGGTCCTGCGTCACAAAAGGAATTAAATCCATGATTTTAATGTTTTCCAGCTGATCCCACAGATAGATTCTATGAAATATTTAAGAAAGAGCTAACAATGATCCTCACTCTGACCAGTTTTAAAATATGCAAGGCATTTTTGTTAACTGCACTTACTCAGATGTGCAGTAGAACACCAGACCTTACTCCTCCTCCCTAAGGGAAGCTTCACACCGCCAAGCAGCATCTCCCTGCCTCACTGTCCCCTCCCGTCCCCTAGGCGCCCCAACCTCTAGTGACTGCTGTTCTACTCTCTGCCTTGTTAAGATGATGGGCATGCTACTGCCCTGAGGTGAGCCTTGCACAAGTGGGTACATAGGATACATTACACTCTGTCCCATGCATGTGCACAATCACGCATTAATTAAAAATAAAATGAAACCGTGATAACACCAATCCCACACAAACTCTTTCAGGAAACACAGTGGGGAGGGGACACTTCCAAGCTCAGTTTATGAGGCAGCATTCACTTTATGCCAAAACCCAATGAAAGTATCACAAGAAAAGAAAATTGTAGGCCAACACCAATCATGTACTTGCATGCTAAATCATTAAAACATATTAGGGAATAGTATCCATAGAATAAACTGAAGTGAAGCATTAGGATCAAGTGGGGTTTGTTCCAGGAATAGAAGAAAATCAAAGAAATTTACTATATAAACAGAATTTTAAAAGAATGATAGTGCAATCTCAGTAATTTCAAGAAAAAAAGCTGACAATGTTTAAATCGCATTCATATTTTAAATCACTGGGCACACTGGGAATAAAATGAAATATCCTCATCCTGCTCACGAGAACCTTCCACAGAAACGCAGCCAACTTCGTACTTGGTGGTGAGCTTCCGCATGTGTGTTCCACAATGAAGAACAACACGGGAACATCCTTCTCACCATCGTACGCTCAAGGTCTCAGCCGGTGTGTCGAGACCAGGTAGGACTAATTTAGACCAGAAAGGAAGAAGTAAACTGCACCCAGTTGTGCGGGAAATTCCTAAGAGTTTTGTCAGTCAGATTTCCATCACTGTAACAAATACCTGAGACAAACCAACTTATAAAACAAAAGGGTCATTTTGGATCACAGTTTTAGAGGTTTTAGTCCATGATCTACAAAAACAAAAAAAAAAAAAAAGGAAGAAAGAAAGAAAAAAATCAGAACTAATGCATGTTTAGCCAGTGGCACACACGATATACAGAAATCCTTCGTATTTCTGCATACTACCAACAGACAACTACAACCTGAAATTTTGAAAATATAAACAATCACAATAGCATCAAAAATACAAAGCACTTTAAATTCCACAAAGCTTGTGAAGAGCTGTATGGAAAGTCACCCAGTACTGTTGACAGAAGTGACAGACAAGCACCCGGAAAGCCCTCGCATGATCTGGATCGTACTCCACAGCATGAAGGGGTCTGTCCTCTCCCCCTGCTCCATGGCTTTAAAACAATCCACCTTAAATTATCAGGGGACACATTTGGTAGAAACTGATGGCTTATGCTAGAATCTGGGCAGATTAGCCAAAATATCTTAGAAAACAGGGAAGTTAGAACTTACGATAGTGAACTTCGAGACTCACTAGAGGAAAAGAGGCCAGTCAGCTGGCCAAGGTGTGGGGCCTGCGGTCCCGCTCACCCCAGCCAGGGCTGCCACCTCCGCTTCCTCTCAGACCTGTTCTCCTGCGCTCCGAGTTCTGCCTGGAAGTCGGCCTCTGCAGAACCCAACAGTGAGTGTCTCCCTGGGGGAAAGGCAACAGTAAAACACTATGTCTTCCTTCTTGGTGAGGGAGCAGTGACAGCGGCAAAGAGTGGCAAGGACGGAAGGTCCAGTCCATCTTGAAGGACCCGGCTCCCTGGTGCAGCTGGGCACCAGGGCCAGGTGCTGGGATCTGCAGAGGGCTGCTTTCCTGCTTCAACTCCAGGACAGCGGCTCCCTGGCAGGTGGACAGACAAACCACCAAGTGATGCACGTTCATGGTGCCGCTGATCCTGCAGCCAACCAGAGGCGTCCCTCAGCAGGGAGGGTGCAGGACTGAGGGCCTTGGGAAGGACGTGTCCCTCATCCAGCCAGCTGCACTGCACAGAGCTCTGTGAGGGACGAGGGCATCTCCCCAGCCTTCCCACGAGCTCCTCTGGGAGCAGCCACAGGGCCCCCTTTCCTCTCGTAAGCCACACATCTCTCACGCTGTCTCCAGCTCATGGTCTTGCATGCAGATTATTTGACTTTCTTAATGTAAAATCATTGCTCAAATAAAGGCAGCATCCCATGTCGAGACTACTCCTCGGGCACAGAAACAAATGCAAAATTTCCTTGAATCATTTTATGAAGGTTGAAAAACACAGAGGCTAAAACCCGTGAACACACACAGGACAAGATGAATATAGAGACAGATGCACCTTGCTTATGTGAAACATGAAATTGAAAAGACTAGGAAGTAAGTAAGCAGTGCATTCAGAGAATATGGTGTTACTTAAGAGGGCTAAATTTGGCAATTCAGAAAACTTAGGTATCAAAGGATCTAAAAAACTAAGTCAACACTTGGCAGTTAATGGGCATTTTTAAATCTCTGAGTGAATCCCCGTGTCACTGCCAATGTCAATCAACTCACCTGCCAAGCCCAAGCCAGCAAGTTAATAGCTGTGTCTGGGTAGCTTTTCTGTTCTTACCTGAATGGTCTGTTTATTTAAGTGGCCTCAGTGGTTCTTAAACCATCAAAAGTGTTAGTTTAACAAAGAACACCAAGCAATTAACCTGTGGGGGAAATAAGAAAGGATTAATGTAAGCAAAATTTATCACTTTGTCAGACTCTGCAAACAGCATTTGCTGACCTAGAAGGCCTGAGGCCACAGCAGCTGCATCCACCAGAGAACACGTCTTCAGCCTCACACTGTGTGAATTTCCACCAAAACAGATCAGCAAGCCCCGAGTTTGGTCTTCATGAAGCAAAAAGATGGATGTCACTCATTTCTTTTCCACGAAATTAAGTGACCACCTGATTTTGCTCTCAGCAGAGCCCAACTTAGAACTCTGCAGGTCACTGTCCTGCAGTGCTGGTGGCTGACAAGGAGACCCAGGCCCAGCCTGTGAGGTCCTCAGACCAGGGGGCAAGCTGGCAGAGGGCCAGTCTGGACGTCGTGGAGAGAAGGAAAGAAGCACCAGGAGGGCGGCCTGTCCAGGGCAGCCTGGGTCAGCTCAGATCATGTGCTGGCTGGGGGCCACGCTTACCTTGCAGCCACGTCAGGCCTTGCTCTTCAGCCAGAGACCCTGAAAGCCCATCTGGACACACTGTCCCCTCCCCACTGCCAACATCTTTCTCAGCAGGCAACCCGGAGGCACCTGGAGACAGGGCTGGCAGACCTGATCTCAGCTGCCTTCCACTTGGCTGGCTTGGGGCCTACTTGGTGGAGTGCAGGGGTCACTGCCCGCTCCCACCAGTGTCCCCATCCACTCCTCTCAGCCTTGGACAGCAGTGGGCTGGGCTGGGCAGGCTCTCACTCAAGGCCCTGTGCGTCTGGAAGCATTTTGTCTCATTAGGGAGGACAGAGCCTGCCCAGCCCAGGGCTTGCCCTGCTCTGTTCTCTAAAACCCCATTGGAAGGTTGGTTTGGACCCTGTGCTTTCAGGGACACTCAGGAGAGGCTCAACCCTCCTCACTCCAAGCAGCTCTGGAGCCCACCCGTCCCAGGCAGCTCCCCGTATTCCTTAGTGGGCCTGGAGCCTGGGAAGCTGCGTGGGGAATCTCTACAACTGGAAACAAAGTCTTGCTCTGCTTGGATGGACGGTGCCCACACTTGGCCTTGCTCACAGGTCTCTGCCAGGTGGATCCTGGGGTTCTCTCCCTGGCCTTTCTCCTCCTTCTCCTCCCCTGAGGTCCCTGGGGCATTCCGTGTCCTCAATGCCCTGGATCTGGGGCCTCTCAGAGGGTGGTGGCATATTCCTGGGCCTCAGCTCTCTTCGCCTTGTCACAGGGCAGCGGCCGTGAGAGGCACAGAACTGTCTCTTGCTAACGATGAAGCCTTTGCCCCAGCGTGCCCTGCTCGCCAGCTCCCTGGCCCAGGAGCACAGCACTGCCAGCAGCCCTGCCTCGTGGGGTGGAAGGAAAAGAAACCACGAGCATGGGGATGGCCCATCTGCCTCCTCTCCCCTTGAAGGGTGCCACTTGTGGACTTCTGCAGAGGTCAGTGGCCTCCGCAGCCAGCAGGCGAGGGTGACCTTGACCCCTGTCCATCTTACAGTGTGCATTCCTCTACCTTCAGCTCAGGGACAGGAGGTCCCTGGGTCTCCTGCTTGGCCCTCAAGAGTCCTGACATTTGCACTTTTTAACGGTTACAGGTAGAGCCCGTGCGCAGCAGCGGAAGACAGAACCTGGCTGACATCTACGGGGGCTGAGGGCCACGGTGGTGGGTTGGAAGGACAGGCCTGGAGACGCAGCCAGTTACAGGGAAGGACTTGTTTGTTTGAAGAGGCAGGGAGGTCACCTTCTATTAGCTGTAAATACATTCCTCTTCCTGGTGTTCAGTGAGTTCTCAGAAAATGGGGGTGGAATTGAACTTGGCTAATTTAGGGGTCTGTTGCCAGTGGCTGTCACCAATCTCCACTCTGAGCTTGTTTATGTAACGAGACCTTTCAATTGCATTCGGCCACATGCGACCCCTGCTGCTGAGCCCAGACGGGGGTTAGGCCCCTTTGGGGAGCTGTAAGGAGTGGTGCACAGGCTCTGATTTCCATCTGACACATATCAGAAGGAGGTAAAGTTGGTGTGAAAAATATTGAAGACCATGACCTGGGGTTAAGACAGGAGGAAAAAGACGCCTGAAACACTCCTCACCCACAGCCAGCGGCTCCTGATGGGGAGCAGACCCGGCACCCCGCAGACCTTCTGTAGGGTCCGTGGGTGGTGGCTGAAGCTTTTGGAGCTTTCAGGGGATTGGAAGCGGCTGCAGCTGCTCTTCCAGGGCTGCTATGGGCCGCCCGGCAGGGGCAGGACCTCCAGCACGGACAGTTTCGCATTCGAAATGGGCTCAGGCTACCTGGAAATTTCATATCTAAAGGGACGACAGAAGGAAGACTCGCCCCTCCAGCTCACCTGCAAGGCAGGAAGGAGCACGAGAGCTCTGCCCGTGCCCTTGAGAATTCTGCTCCCTCGCTTGAGGAAAAGGGAAAAGCCAGTCTGCAGGGACGCCTCTTCCTCCTTGTTTGTTCTACTGACTTCAATATCACACCACCAGCCTCAAACTTGGAGCCGCCTGTCTGGGCTCCGAACCCATCTAAACATGTTTTCTCTTCCAATGTCTCCTTCCAGCTAAGATTTCCTCCAAGGCTATTCTCTGAATGATGCGGTGAAAGGATGGGAAGAATGAGTGAAATTGAAAACAAAGAAAGGGAAATGGAAGGGAGGAAGGAAAGAAGGGAGGAAGAGAGAGAGAGAGAGAGAGAGAGGAATCGGTGGCCACGTGGATTAATGAATCACTGCAGAGAGCTCCAGAGGGATTTCACCTCTCAGATCACCTCGTGGGCTAGATTACCTTCCCCTCACAAAGCACAGTTCACAGGAGCCGGGCCTTGGGTCTCATTTCACCAGGGTCCACCTGCACCTGTCAGAGGCTCCTGGACACCCCACACCGGCCTGCCACCCGACCTGAGGGAGGCAGGAGTCCTGTGGGTCTTGGCTGACCTCAGGGCACACAATGGCGACAACACTTTCTTTGTCATGCCCAGAACCTTCTTTTGCAAAAGAACAGCTTCACAGCGGCGTCCACACAGTCTGCAATGACTTCACCCTGCACATGGCTGTCAGCATGACTTCGTGAGCAATGTGCAAGACCTCGACCTTCAGATGTTGACTCAGGAAGAAACGGCCTGCACTCTGCTGACCCTGGTTAGTCCTGCTCCCTCTGCTCCGTCTCTTATTAGCATAAACCCACAGCAGCGGCCTCTGGAGGGCCCTCTGGAGGATCTGCAGGGAATCGCAGGCTCTCGGAGTCACTGAGAAGGGAACCTGTTTCCTCAGCTGGCATTTTGGCCACCTAGTTCTTGCTCAAAGTAGTGATCGGAGCAACCAATAATAAAAGTGTCACTTGTGACTTCACATTAAATAGGTAAAGGGTTTTATTTTTCATGTTTTGTGTACAATTAGGTCACAAAACTCAGGTAATGCCTGCCTGCTTGTAACCACACAAAGTACTCTGTATTTTGCACTAACTGCGACAGCCCCTGGGAGGCCTCCCGGCTTCAGCTCTGTTTTACAGTTTAGGAGATCGAGTAGCTTGCCCACGTGCACCCAGCGTCAGCAGCAGGCTTGGGCCTGTCTTGTGGCCTGGCTCCTGTGTTTATGCCCCACCAGCTCTGCTTGCTGCCTTCCTGGAGCAAACCCATGTCCAGGCTGTAGAGAGTGGACAGCGGCTTCCACGTGGAAACCTGCTGGGGATGCCCTTGCTTCCTCTGCTAGGGACCACAGAAGGACAGGGCAAAGAGTTTACTGGGGAACCTGCTGCCCGTGAGCTTTGGAGGTAGGAGACTTTCCTGCCTAGAAACAAGTGCAAGGCTTTCCATACAGTAGGAGCTCCACAAGCGTGTTGGAGGAATGAGAGGATGAGTAGACACACGTGCAGAGCATAACCTGGACAAGTGCAGAGTCTTCTCTGGGTCAATGCGCTTTTTGGCTCCCACTCCAACATGCACAATATTGAATTTGCCAGCTCACAGCAACAGTGAGGTGAAGGCTGTCGGAGGGTATGAGTGTACTGCTGACCTGACCCTGTACACGTCTGGAGACCTCCACTTCCAAAGGCCCACTGCAAGGGCTGCTCTGGAGGGAAGCAACCCAGGGGAGGAGACAGGCAGAGCCAGTGAAGCAGGCTGGTCTCCCGCACTCCACTCCGCAGCACAGGCCAGCTCCAGGGTGCTTTTCTACACCTGCTTATCAGTCGCTCAGCTTCTGAGGACACCATGCTCCACACACCTGCTCAACACCTGTGCATATACTGATAGAGCAGCATGTACACAAATGTCAGTTTAAAAAAGGAAACGTCAGGGCTGGGGATACAGCTCAGTTGGTAGAGTCCCTGCCTTGCAAGCACAGGGCCCTGGGTTCAAGCCCCAGCACTGAAAAAATAAAAAAGGGAAATCTGATTTCAGACTATGCTGTGATTTCTCTACCACATAAAACAGGAAGTAAAGCAGTGGGGACATGGGCACAGTCTGAATTTCTAAAATAGTCAGTAAGGATCAAGAGATGAACCTGTCAAATTGGCTCGTCACAGGAAAGGATCCAGGTGGTTCCTGAGCGGAGGTCACTGAGTCAACACTGCCCCGGTGCTGTGGGAAGAGGTGGTGAAGTGTCACCACCTATTAACATGAATGCCATTTTAATGCATTTGTCATCAACGTGGCTATCATTAGAAAACCATGTCCTGCTCTAGTGCCCAGGACGGTGTGGGAAAGCCAGTTCACAGAGAGGCCAACAAAATGGTCAGCTGTTTGGAAAATAAGACAAATGGGGCAACTGTGTTTTCCCTCGTTGAGTGAGTGAAGGACTTGGGGCTTTTCCGTTTGGCAAAGGAGAAGGTTACTGGACAGGCATAAATCACTGTTTCCTCGCTCTTAAGGAACAGACATGGAAAAATAGACTTTGAGATCTGGCACTTGGGCTGTGCTTAGATATTCATTGTTAATGGCCACGGTTCAGAGTTCTTGCTTATTTATCCAGAAGAGGCTCAATAATCTCAGGAAAAGCTCATTGACAATCTGTCCTTATGGTGGAAGTGGGAAGGTCTGTAGCCCGGGTCCCCTCAGTCCCCCATCACGAGGAGTCTCTGCTGTGGTGTCCTTAAGCTGCGAGGTCGCTCTGGGATGTGTGCTGCCTGCCAGCCCTCCTGCAGCCTTCCACAGCCCTCAACTGAGCATCTCTAGCCCCGTGTGGACTCTGTGTGGCTTCAAAGGTATAAAGAGTAGTCATCGAGATACTGTGACACACATCCAAGTGACAGCCCATGGTTGGAGCCCTGATGACATGAAGGTGTGGATTCTGGTTCTGCCCAGTCTTGCTGTCTGCATGAGCTTGTGCAAGACTCCACTCTTCAGTGAGCTTTGGTTTCCTTCCTGCAAACTCGGATAATCAGCTGGTTGTCAATCAAGGCAAAAGCACACATGACTGCCCCCTCTGGTTGGTGAACATCCTGCAGCCTAGGAGACCCTCCGAGGACAGGTGCTGACTCAGCAGGGGAAGCAGAGCCATAGGGTGAACTTGGGAAAGACTCAGCTCCAGAGGTCCCCAGGTCGGCATCCACAGCATCCACCCTGGGATTCATCTTCTTTTCAAGGATCTTAAACAAGAACATGAACAAGACCCTTTAGAATGAATGCCAATTTGGCTGTGACTGGTTAAGTGTGAAAAGGATCGGGGTTACCAGGTGGAACGTGGGGTCGGGGGAGATGCACCCTGCCCTGAGGGCTGTGGTCTAGATGTTGGCTCTTAATGAGTTGGATGGGGGGGAGTCAAGAAATGTGACATTCAGGCTGAAATGTCAGCAACAATGCCACCGATTCCATACACAGCCTATCTAGACTCTCAGTCATCAGCACAGGGAGAGCATCTAGCTATCTCTACATTGTGCTTTGCCAGGGAGCCTTGCCCAGCTTCCGTCCTGGCTGGAGCCCGAGGCTTTGCCGGGCCGTTTGCCAGTTCCCCTCTCAGGTATAAATCTGTGCGGGGCTCAAGAGGGGACCTCACTCTTTATTCCAGGGAGAGAGCAGAGAAGTTAATAAGCAAAAAAGTTAAAAGTCACAAAAGGGGGTACGTGTCTCGTGGCAGGGCCTAGGCAGAGACAATGTAAGTGACAGGTAAGTGAGGACCCCAGACTTCAGAAGGCCGTCTCCTCTGTTTCCTCTGTAAGCGCCAGGCAGCGGCACCAGGAAGAGGCAGCGCGAAGGGCAGCAGGCACCTCCAGATCACCTGGGTGCCGTTCCAGCACCGCCTCATTTGGGAGGATCAGCCGGCACTTCATAAATCACATGAGGACTCTAAGAACAGGAAATAAAGCAGATCCCCAGGCACGAGCCTTCCTGGCCCTTTGAGGGTAGGGCTCTCAGCAGAGCTTCATTAGGCGCCACTGAAGGCCCCTTGAACTCAGTGCACCCACAGACCCGGCGCCGCTCAGCTCGGGGCCTTCAGCAACCAAGAGGGACTCCACTTTCCCACTCGAGGTTCCAAAGCTCATTCTGTAGTCCCAGGTCGTGGTTCTCAGCTGCCTGAGAGCCCTCTGGTTCTGACATCACTATTAAATGGTTTGACCAGAGCCACTGCCCCAAGCCCTTCAGGGTTGCCCTAGTTTCCGTCAGGAATACAGCCTCTGACCCTAGAACATTCCAGGAGGAGCTGGGTGTGGGGGCTACAGCTTAGAAGCGGGGAGGAGCCCCGAGACAGGGCCACATTCCCTCTGCGCAGGTCGTAAAGTGAAGTTCAAGTGGTGTCGTTGGCACTAATCAGAATAATGAGGTCAGGAAGTGGGGAGTAGAGCAAGTGGGGAGTAGAGCACTCTCCAAGTGCCCATTATCTGATGCCAATCGACAGAGGAATGCCCAGGAAATTGGAAATGTCACACGGCAGGGACTGAAGTCAGTTTGGCCATTGTTATTCATCTCAACGTCAAGGTTTCAGGAGCAGGGCACTTTAAAAGACACAAATTATAGCCCTTATTGCTGAGTGTTGAAAACGATGCAGGAAGAGGGTCTGCACAGAGCTTCCACACGGTGGGCGGATCGGGGTCTTCCCAGGGCTTATTCAGCACAGTATTTAAAATTAAGGCCAAATGCCAGCAGTCGGTGCACGTTCCTTCTACGTGAATTCTCCTTCTAATAATTCAGTCCATGTGGGACTACGCCTCAGTTCTACCTGGGGAGCTGTCTGAGAAACGGACAGCCTGATCTCCAAGCTATTTAGTTTCACCCAGGACACTCTGAAATGTCCCCTGACTACATATGGTATCTCCGTCAGTCTAGCACACTTAATGGCAGGAATGTCGGGAGCCACGTGACGCTCGGAGACCCGTCACTCGGCGTCTGCCTTTCTTACACGTTGAGTTTAATTTAACAGGAGGTGGAAACTAATTTCCTGAAGCAGTTTCCAGGGTCCTTGTGCAAAAAGGGAAAACTGTTCCCTTCCTCAGGACATATGGTTGTGATTATGTCAAACCTCCCTGTGCCTCTCTGGCCCCTCCCTCCACCACCACTTCTAAGGATTGGGCTAAATGGCTGCTTTGAATGCACTCATTTTCCAGAGCTTTCTGGGACAAGCACCCCAACAGTCTCCACTCAAGGGGGGCTGACCGGGCTGCTACATTTCCACCAGGTGCCCTAGCAGCCCAGAGAGTTGATCTGATCTCCTTGCAAAGCAGAACGGTCATGGAGGACACCAGGGTCACCTGGGAGAGCTCAGTGGGGCAGATGGGGCCACTGACTGGGGCCAGGAGGGCCTGGAGCAGAAAGCTTCCCACTCGGGTCTTAGGGTGGCAATGGTGGGTGCTCTGGAGCCTGCTGTCTGAGGATGAGTCCTTTGGCTCCAGAGCTTACAAACTCGGTGGCCTCAGCAAGTTATTCACCCTCTGCCAAGCTCCCAGCGTCCCCATCTGCAAAGTGGGGAGCTAACTTGAGAACAGAGTGAGAGAAGATGCCGAGTGTGCCTGTCACAGCAGCTGGTAGGCAGGAGTGACTGGCGAATATTAACTCTTACACTCCTCGCCTGGGGAAGTGGGTAAGTCCAGCACTGACTCCTCGAAGGCTGCCCTGAGATTGAAGGCAGGCCGGCAGCCACAGCCTCACGCATCTTGTCCCGGGTGATGGGGACGTGAGGACTCACAGCAGAGGCTGCTGCTGTCATTGCTCCCCACTTGGTAGACATGGTGGCCTTGGTCCTGGTGGCTGTGACCTCACCTGTAGATCCCATGGAGGTCTTGGATGCCCAGAGAGGAGCATGGGGAGGAGTCTCAGCATCAGACACACACGGAGCTGCAGGGCAGGAGTCACGTACTGGGTCAGGGCAGCCTCAGAAGAGATGCAGAACACAGGCCGGGTGCCCATGGGCAGTCCTGAGGGGCCAGGGAAACCCCAGAGGCAGGGCCGATCATCCCAGGTGTTTCAGGTGGCATCTTCTTGAGTTTTGGGACCCAGACCTCATCTTAATTCTCTGTAGCCTACTGGTGGATTCTGGTCAAATCCAGTCATCGACAGAGGCACTTGAAAGAAAAGGGAGAAGAGGCTGGGGGCTGTGGCTGCTGGGGAAGGGCATCGCTGCCGGCCCCGAGTGGCAGAGCCCTAGAGAAGCAGAGCCATTGGGCGTGCGGAGAGACCTACCAGGATTCCACATGGGAACAGCCCCCAGGGTGGAGCTGAGGACCCTCGTGGTCTGCCACCTGCAAGCCGGACCCCGGGAAGGTGGTGGAGGGACTCAGTCCAGAGGGGTGGCGTGTGTGAATCTAGGAGTCCAAAGACCAAGAACGGAGCTCTGCTGTCCCAGGGCAGGAGAAGGCTATTCCCCTGAAGAAGAAAGACTCCCTCCTTCCTGGGCCCTTTGGTGCTGTTCAGGCCCCGAGTGGATTAGATGGTGCCCATCTGCATTTCTGAGGGTGTGTCCTCTTTACTCAGCCTACTGATTCAAATGCTTATCTCTTCCAGAAACATCTTCACAGACACACAGAGGTGATGTTTTAGCAGCAGGTTTGGGCCTCCCTCAGGCAGGCAGGTTGACAAATACAGCCAACCATTCTGCCGCCATCATCTCCTCTTTTGATGAATGTGCCTGGGCTGGACTCAGGGCTCAGGCTCCAGGTGGGCCCTGGTTAGCTGGGCTCTGCCAAGTTCCCTGCAGAGGCTGGAGGATCGGGGTCTCAGGGCTCATCTGAAAGTGAGGGGCTTGGGTGCTCCAGGTAGCACCTTTGCCCAGACTGAGACTCTGTCCTTTTCTGAGGCCCTCCTTGTCCATCCCTGTCCCCACAGCAGCGCTCTTCTCCTCTGCGACTCTGACAGCAGAAACTGCCCCCTGGACTTACCTGAGAAGCAGGACCCATCTCCCACCTTATGTGTTATGACAACAGTGTGTGATTAAAGTTGGAACTTAAAGTATTGGGGGCAGCACTTCCCAGCTTGTGTCCTGCTATCTCAAGCTGGAAGTTCAGAGACGAAATTCCTCAGCATCCACCGTGAGCATAAGCTGCGTGACTCCTACCACCGTCACTGCGTGACTCCTCTTCCCTCTGGAATGATCCTACCAGTTCTTTAAGAAGCTTCTCAGGGGCAGGCAGGTCCCTACCTAAATGCAGGTTCCCATCTGTGAAACAGGGCACAGGAGGACATGAGCAGGGTTCTAGGATGAGGCAAGGTTCACAGGACTGCGGGCCCCGGGGTGGCTTTCAGGAGCCCAGCTTGAAGGAGCTTCGGAGGGTGACACTGACTGCCAGTGAGGTCTCCAGTCTGTCTGCACGTGGCCAGGGTCAGTCACCAGATCCACAGACTCCAGGCCAGCGAGCAGGCCCAGGAGCTCGGGGCAGCAGGCTAGGGGTACAGAGAGGAGATGGACCTGTCACCGAGAGCGGCCAGCCACGGCTGTCCTGCTGGGGAGAATGTTAATGGCTCCCAGCCGCATGGTTGTCTCTGGATTCAGAGACCCTGGGCTCCCACCCCAGCCCTTTCCGACCCCGTGAAGATGGCAGTGTGGGCAGACACCAGTACAAAACAAACCATGGTTTGTTTCAGCAAAACTTGGAAATAACTTTCTGGCTTTCATAATAACGCAAAGAATGCGTGACTACAGGAGCTGCGGTTTGAAATGTGGGGTCCTGGATGTTTGGGCAGAAGCCTTGCCAACCCACATGCTCTGTGAACGGTTCTTGGTGACCCTGTGCTTGAGCAAATCCGAAGTGAAGATGGATGGGTGTCAGAGCTGGGAGACCTCCAAGAGAGGGCTGGGGACCCCAGTCATCACATCCTCCTCTGCTTGGTCCTGCAGACGGCTGGGCAACAAAGCAGCTCTGACCTTCTCCAGTTGGTTCTGAAACCTTGGCCTTATGCAAAGACTCGCAGCAAGAACGAACCCTTTGCCAAGGGCCTGCCTCCCATCCTGGATGGCCAGCCTGTGGAGCATGGGTCCCCCCATCTCTTGCATGACCAGGGGCAGCGCTGCAGCTAGTAATCAGTTGCTCACCTCTCACTTGGACACCTGAAGGGTCTGCGTGGGTGAGGAGGGTCCTGCTGGGGGCACAGAGGAGACCACTGGCTCTCCAGGGCCAGTGCTTTAATGAAAAGAGGAAGGGCGCTGCTCCCCTCCGGTAGCAGGCAGGACCCCAGCCAGCAGCTCCGGCCAGAGCTCCATCCCCGGCATCCAGCAACGGGCCTCAGAGCAGCCCTTCCTCTCGCCCCTTGGATGCCCGGGCGTGCAAGGTGTGTCTATGGAATGGCAGCTGGGTAATGACTTGAGGACTGATTTTTTAAACTCTGCCCAGTCCCTAAAGAACGTACAGCAAGAGTTCATCGGACGAAACATTCAGGTGAGATTCTGAGCCCAGCCGACAAACCCCTTTGTGACAGTCCCCGTGTCCCAGTTCAGGGCTCAGCACAGGTTGCAATGGATTCGAGATGACCTTTGCCATCATCCCATCATGGAGGGAAGTGACCGTAGGCGGCAGTTCTGCAGTGGCCATCACACCCTGCTCAAGCACCTGGTGCCCAGGAGGCAGAACAGGGCTTGTTGGCGGATGAGGAGCAAGCTGCTGTCACTCCAGCCCCGTCAAGACCAAGGGCTCAGAGGCCACTCTCTGCACCTGCGATTGCGGGTAGATTTCTATCAGTAGAGCTCACGAGCATGGAACAGCATGTAAAGAAATTTTAAAAATGCATAAGTGAAAAATGAATATATATATACACATATATATACCCTATATATATATACCCTAAAATGGAAAATGGCATAAATATAATAGAAATTAACCACAAGACGAGCCACAGGAGCTCGGCCTGAATGAAAGGGTCTCTCACCGCCCCCTCAACTCTGCTGCTCTGGAGTGGGGAGGCTCGCGTCCTGTTGAAATCCTGTCTGTGCTGCAGGGCATGGTGGAGGCTGGGGTTCCCATCTGCACCCACCGTGGAGACCTTGAGGGGAGGCTCGCCATCCCACCCTGTGTCCTCACAGACACCCCAGGGATTCCAGAGGCCTGATGAGGAAGCAGCTCCCTCTGTTTCCTTGAGCCAGCTCAGGAGCCAGCTGGTCCCACCAGTGTGCAGATGCCTTACACGTTTATACCCCAGCCCCACCCCAGAGGCAGGAAGGAAGCAGTGTCTTTTGCAGCCTTGGTGCCAACAGACCTTCCTGCAGAGCACCCCGACCGGGGTGGCCTCTCCCCCAGAGGAGGGACCTGAGCGTCCGGGGCCTGGCTAGGCTCCCCAGAGCTGGGAACACTTTGGTGGCAGGTGCCCAGGGCAGCATATCTCCTCTGCAAAGAATTAGTACTGGAAACTGGCCCCAGGACCATGCCCCCTTGATGTGAGGCTTCCTGTGCTAGACTATGGAATTCAGAGGCTTATTTAAAGCTTTTTGGGGGAGGTGAATGCAGAATAAGAGAATGACGGTTACTAAGAGCAGTAAGAATAGTTATGAAGGTGGGCAGGCCCTGTAAGCAGAAGGACACTACATGTGAAGAGCCAGGGAAGGGAGCCCAGGACAGGCAGGGACAGACGCCTCTCTGGTGGCTGCAGCACCAGGTGCAGGACAGCAGAGTGGCAGGCTGGCAGGGCCCGCTCTGCCCAGCTGGGCATCAGAAAGACATGTCCATGGCGCCTCTGTTCCCTGCCCGAGCTCGTGGTCTCCAGCATTCCTAGGAATTAGGTGTTGCCATTCTTCTTACAGAAAGAAACTGAGGCATGTGGGAGAGAATGGCCTTATCTGAAATCCTCTACTGAGCCAGAGGGGACACGGGCTTCTCAGGATTGTCACCTGGGTTCTCAGTTCATGTGCTTGCACACATTCATATGCTGGTTGCAAAGTGAGTGTGGGAATGTGCGGCAGGTCACCACCATCTCCAGGAGCTCTCCACACTCCTCCCCTCACGAGGTGAAGCTCAGTCCCGCTAAAATGTGGGCCAGGCTTGGACACTCTCCCCCTGAACGGAAGGCGGCAGAAGCGCTATCCACGACTTCTGGGGCTGGGTGGTCCGAGGCCCGAGGCCTGCCCCTGCTCCGTGTCGGCTCACTGCCCTGGGGCAGCTGTGCCATAGCATGAAGGTACTTCACAGCCGGGAGAGAGCCAGGCACCACGGGCTGAGGCTCTGCCAGGGGCCAGGCAAGCCTTTGGAGGACCATAGTCGCAGCCAACATCCCGGCCAGCCTCAGGCAGAGCCTCCCAGCCAAGCCGCTCTGGCTTCCTTGCCCAGACACTGCGAGGAAAACGTGCCCATTGCTTCAAGCCCCTGTTAGTGCTCTCGGCACCCAGTGATAGGAAGCGGGTGCAGAGAGTTTACCGACCGAGGAAGCACAGGTGCGTGTAGAATTTGTGTCGCCTCCGCTGTCTTCACCTCGTCTCCCGCAGAGATAAGCCCGATGGGCTGCTCACCCGCCAGCCCATTCTGCCTCAGGAGACAGCTCCTGGGCCAGAGCGACAGGGAGCGCCTGGAGGAAAGACCCCACTGGCAGCCTGGGCACAGAGACCAAGTGGGGGAGACTGGAGGCACCAGCAGGGACAGACTTGGGAGACGAGGTGGCGGTGACAGAGGAAAGAAGAGAGGCAGCTCTGGAACGTGGAGAGCTAGACTCAACCGGGCCAGGTCCCCTTCCTGGCCACGGCTAGCAGCCATCGGGGTGGTGTTCCCTCCTGGCTCCTCACCTGGGGGCGGGCAAGTCTGACGGCGGTGAGGCAGCCGCACTCACTCAGTCCACGCTTCCCACTCCTCCCACGCGGAGGCCAGAGAGCTCACAGGAGGCTCCCCGGGCGCTCAGCGCAGAGCCCAGTCCTGGCGGCGGGACCAGCGTTCAGAGCCTGGCTGATCAGGGGCCTCTATGGCTGCGTCTGCCAGCTTCCGCCAAGGGCTCTAAAGGATTTCAGGCTCCTCAACATTCCAGTTGATGGGCACCTTCATGAGCCTCGTTTTAAGTGAGAACGGGGGTCCTGTCGGCAAACCACCACCCTGAGGAGGAATCTTTCTGCCATTTGGTTTTGTAAATAAAGTTTTATGAACCCTTAGCCTCACTCATCCATCTGCGGCCCACTTCCTGCCGCAGCAGCTGAGCCCAGGAGCAGGGAGGCCTTTTCTGGCCCTGGGCAGGGAGGGTGGGAGGGGTGCTCCCGGGACAGGGAGAGGGTTGCGTGACCTCAGGGACCAGTGCGTCCATGTGCTGAGCGGGGTCTGAGGCCGCTGCCGTCTGCTCTCCCTTCAGAGCAACCGAACAGCTGAAGGCAGCTGTATCCCGGGGGCTGTCGAGGCTCCCAGGTGGCTGAGGCCAGGCGAGGGCTCCCCGCGCCACCCTGGGGTTCGCCTGACAATGAAAGAGAGGCGAGCTCAGGCTCCCCCAGGGCTGGGGACAGCAGGGGACACGTGGGTCCAGCAGAGACAGCCAGGGAGAGCACCGCTCTACCCTCACACTGGCCACACCTGTCATCAACCGTCTCCAGCTGGCCTGGGAAGCTGCAGAGTCCACTCCCTGCATTTTGTCCTTCCCTTGGGCAGCTTTTGATTGTGGGTCTCAAGCCCCATTCCCTCTGAGCTCGGCGTTCCTAAAACCGTCCCTGGTTGGGGTTTGAACAGGCTGGCCCAGACCCAGAGACAGACCCCAGAGAGGAGAGCAGAGCGAGGCCACATCCGCCCCTGCATACAGGCCCTAAAAGTGAGGCTGGCCGGGTTAGAGGCTGCTCTGGAAACATGCAGGGACGCCCGAGCCAGGCTGGGCCAACAGCAGGCACCAGCCAGGGGGTCGCCCAGGAGAGCAGCTTTGCGTAGCCGCCCAGCTGTCCTCCAGAGTCCACACCCACCTTTTGTCCTCCCACAGCTTGCCCTGTGGGTTCTGACCTCGAGCCAGGCAGCCATTGGCATGGGTATTATAAAATGATGCCATAGAACGTCCCAGAGGTGAGAGCAGACCGCGCCAGGCTCCCGCCCTGCTGGGCAGAACAGAGCCTGGGGTCGCCAGGCTCATGCCGTTCTTCCACCTCTGCCTTGAAGCTCTGGTCTCCAGAGTGTCCATTTCCATCATCCTGGGCAGCCGTCCATGGAGCATCAGCAGGGGTGACAGAAATCAGTTCAGGAGAAGGGGATGCAGCAGACCTCCGCTCATCTCTGTGCCAGGTCCAGGGAGCAAAGGTGAGCGGACGTGGCTCTGCCCACGGAGGGCACCTCCGGGAAGGAGAGTGCACGAGGACGTTGAGGGCCAGGGTCACCAGGGCTGCTGACCGAATGATGACCCAAAGGCGTCCACTCCCAGTCCCCAAGCCTGCAGCCCTGCCCCAGATCCCTCACAGAGGGAGGCAGGAGGCAGGGAGTTGGTGGGAGGATGTGTTGTGGAGGGGTCAGAACTCAGTTTCCACTGACTTGGGAGACCCAGGAAGGGAACATGAGCCGAGGAAGGCCAGCAGCCTCCAAACACTGGATGAGGAAAGGCAATGGACTCCCCTAGACCCTCCAGAAGGAGTACAGCCCCCTGAGCCTCAACTGAGGCCAGCAAGACCCATTCCAGACTTCTGAGCCCCAGAAGTGTAGAATAATAAATTCGTGTTGTTTTAAGCCACTAAATGTGTGGTAATCCATTACAGCAGCCATAGGAAGCCAGCCGCACGGTGCGTGCAGGGACGGCGTTGTGCGGGGGTCAGGGGATCCTCCTGGAAGACTCCTGCACAGGATTTGAAGGATGAGTAGGAGCTGGGTAGACCCACTGGAGACAGGAGAGGAGCCAGGCAGGGTGGTTATGGGGACCCCTACAGATTCCGGGCCAATAAAGCAGGAGGTGGGGCAGAGTAGGTGGCAGGGGACCTGCCCGTGTGCCTTCTAGACACACAAGCCACATGTTGATCACACTAGCCTGGCTGGGCGTTCCTTTGGCTAGCGTGCTTTAGGAGGAAGCATTTGATCATAACCACCAGTAACGCGTGACTGTCTTTAGTGGCACCTGCTCGGGCAGCCTGTCCATTCATAGAAAGATCAGCACTGGCTCTCCTGTCACAAGTAAACCCTTCACCTCAGAGGATTGCTCTGGGATTCTAGAGCAAATAGCAGTGAAGTTGTTCCATCAAGCCATCGTGTGATCTCATACGTGTCTCACCTCAACCTCCTGGTGAGACCAGAAATATTCAAAGTTCTGAGGAGGCTTGAGTGAGTTCCCCAAATCTCTGAGAGTAGCCTGTTAATTTTGTAAGAATGAGGTTAGCAGCCCAGGAGCAGCCCACCTGTGGTGGAGACTGAAGACTTTGCAATAAAACATGCTTGAGATTTATCCAGTTGTGCCACATATTGTCTGAGTAACTTTGGGCAAGTTGCTTAAATGCTCTGAGCTCAGGCACCCTGTGTGGAATACAAGGAGGGTAGCATAAAGGTCACAGGGTTGTCAATGTCAAATAATGGCTTAGTCCACTTTATGTTGCCAAAACAAAACACTGGAGGCTGAGTGCTTTATAAAGAAAAGAGGTTTGTTTGGCTCACAGTTTTGAAGGCTCCAGAGCATGGTACGAGTATTGGCTCAGTTATGGTGAGGACCTCGTGGTGGACAGTGTCAGGGTGGTGGGACTGGTCCAGTCTCTAGAGGCCTGCATTAACCCCTTGTGTGGGTGAGGGGCTTTCTGACCTGGTGACTATCCACCCTGCAGAGGTTGCACACGGCCACACTGCAGAGGAACCTCTGGGGGCCAAGAGCATCCGAACCAGAGCAAATGCGGGTACAGGTGCCAATGCGAAGAGGGCGTGAAGCGGGAGCACTGAGCATCCACTCCATGGGGCCGAGCGTCAAGGCCAGTGTGGTCTCGTCTGCCACACACACAGCAGTGGACACATCTGTCACGGTCACCACGAGAGTCACTGGGGGAGCCACCAACCGAGAGCCACTAGGATACTTGCAGACAGCATGGTGGCCCACACCATGCCTGCACTCAGACGCCGAGGGTCTGCTTAGGGAGCCGCAGAGCCAGAAATAGGGGGAAGGAGATCCCCAGACGGATTCCCGGGGGACGAGAGGGGAGTGGGGACTCTGGCTGGCTGGGCTGTTGCTCCATCCCCGGCTGTGCAGACTGCTTTTCCTCACAGTCCTCTGACTGGCTCTCAGCGACCTCCCCTGACCCCTGTGGAGCTGAGATGTCACGTGGAAATGGGCTCCCGGGCTGACATCGTGTGCTCCGGTCTCCAGGCCGCGAGCACCACCCCGCACATCCTGCTCCCCTGTGGCATCTGTCCGGCAGGTGGGTTTCATTTGGATCTGGACTCAGTGTCCACGGTCCCCAGCTGGTGGCCAGGGCCAGACGCAGTGTGGGTTAGGATCAACACAGATCAGAGGGCTCACGGCCTCCCCAAGGGCCAGAATGACCACCGTGATTTCACAGGGAAGCCAGAGACCAGGTGCGCAGAAGGTGGAAGCCGGGCTCCTCCGCCACTCCTCAGAGCGCAGCAGCGGGGTCTCCCCACGGAGCTTGGGTGGAGCCCAATGGCCGTGATCTGTCCACTTCATGGTCTGGAGAGGCCCGGCCCAATGGAGGGAACTGCTGTGTCGAGTTCTGGCTTGCGAACACCGAGGCCTTGAGGCCATCCTCTGTGAAGTGGGACCGGCGGCGAGCGTGGCTCTGACCACCTTGCAGGGCTGCATGTGTGAGCTCGGGCAGCCCCAGGAGGGAGGGAGCGGTCGACAGGGCGGCGAGGGTGCTGCAGACTCAGGCTGTGCACCCGGCGGAGCCAGAGTGAATGACACAGATGCTCCCCTCCCTGCCACCATGGGGAAGCAGCCCTCCGTTCCCGGGCCTCCGTGGGGTTTCAAGACGCTGGCCCAAGTTCCCAAGGAAGGAGCCTGGGTGCTCTGGGCGCCCTTCTCCTGGCACTGAGTCGGCTCCTGCCAGATGGGGAACGGCAGGGCCGGCGGACGGAGCCCCTCCTCTCAGCCCCGGAGCCTGCTTTGCGCCCACCAGGGAAGCAGGGGCTCCCTTTCTGGTCAAAGTGAAATGCTTCCCTTCCTCCTGCCCCTGCTGCCAGCCACCCCTGCCACCCTGCTCCCTGAGTGGCCTCCTCCTTCCTGGTGTCTGTCCCTCTTGGCTGACATTCACACTTTCCATTCGTGGGGACACAGGTCTAGTCTCGGGTAGAACAGTGGCCAGGTGACAAGCCCTGCAGTGGACACTCTACTCCTCTTCCCACTGCCTCCCTCTGGGATTCCACCTGGAGGTCCCCAGATGAGGCTCACTGTGCGCCAGGCCCAGTGCCGCGTGTGAGAGCAGCATAGTGTCCACATGGGGTCCTGCTCCAGTTAGGTGGCAGAGAAGCCAGGGGTGCTGGTACCTTGTGAGGACAGTGGGCACCTGTGCTGGAAGGCGGATCAGGACACCCTCCCAGGGGAGGGCCAACAATGTAGGGGGCAGCCTCCAGCTGGCCGGGTCTGGCACAGGGAGCCACTGTGGTATGGTGCTCGCTGCCCAGGTGTCTGCGGACGCCTCGTGCCCGGCTACGCACAGCCAGGCTGTCCTGCCAGAACCACGCTTTCAGTGGTAACAAGAGCTCTCCTCCTCACCCTCTCCACAAGGGCACTGCCACTTATGACTGGCCACCAGCCCTCCCGGCCTCCCCACTCACCCCCCGCCCAGCCCCATGGTTACAGTCGCCATCTGGGCAGGGTCCTCTCCGCAGCTCTGCTGGCCTCGCCGCTCTGCGCTGTGTCCTCCTTGCCCTCCCCCTGCCTGGTCCCTTCATCCATGAAACACACAGAGACACGGAGTTCTTGTGTGCTGGAGACTTGGGTGGGAAGGATGGCAGCCAAGTGGTGGGACAATAAGAACCACAGCAGTGCAAGCCCTCTGGGACCTGGGGCAGGAACAGGACGTGTCTGGGGAGGCAGTGCACCCTCCAGGACCAGGATGCACTCCCGGGAGACAGTGGGTGAGACACGCCAAAGACAGTCAGAGGTGGAATGCCCTGGGCGTCAGAGGAGGGAGCGAGGGACTTCTTGCAGGAGGACCTCTAGTCCCTGGGGGTCCTGGGGACCACATCGTCCATGTGAACCTCTCTAGTCACACTTGTCCTTCTGGGGGCTGCCTTCTGTCCTTGGCTGCCTCCTGCCCTGGGCTGTAAGCTCTGTGAGGTCAGAAGCCACATCCCACTTGTCCCTGTAGCCTTGCTGGCACAGACTGGCCCAGGGCACAGTGAACGTTCAGGTGACACAATGGGGGACACTCCCCCACGACAGTTCCCGGCAGGCTGTTCTTTCCTTCCTTGTGCTGTCTCCGCAAGTGCTCTGGGAACAGCGCTCCCGTCCAGGTGTGCGGTGAGTCCTAACCACGCACATCCCAGACAGTGAGCCCAGGATCAGAAAAACTCTGAACATCGAAGCAGCCACATGACCTCCCACCAACAGTGACGTGTCTGGCTGTGGAAATTACAGGAGTCCATGCAGGTGGCGGGCGTGTGTAGGGGGAAGTGAGCCGTTGGCTGATGAGGGCCCGGGAGACTCTACAAGAGATGGATGCGAGGTGGAGCTGGCCTGTCCCCACGCCGTCACTTGGAGGGAATATGACATCTTGGAATTGTCCACCAGCGCCCATCCCCAGCAGTCCAGGGCTGGTCTGGAGGTGTCAGCTCTCCTGCACTTCAGCCTCCAGACCCTCCGTGTGAGGAGCAAGAGACAGAGGCCCCCCCTGGGTGGACCGCCAGCAGCACACAGCTGATCAGGGCCAGCAGACACCTTTCACCACACCCTGGCTGGAACAGAGACAGGGCCGAAGGACAGTGGGGAGTACCCAAGAGACGTCCATGCAGACGCCTGCCTCCTGGCCCAGTGCCCAGGCTTGCAGCTCTTCCTGCACCCATCTGCTCCTCCTCCTCCTCGCTGCTTCCAACCAATCCTTCTTCACTTCTTTCCTGATTTGTGCCTCAAAAGCCTGGGTGGCCATTCCCTGCTGCCACTGCAGGCTGCCCCCAGCTCTGCCTATTGGACTGGATGCAGCACCTGCCAGTTCACCTGACCACCTTGTCTGCACGTCCACCTGAGCCCAGGATCAAGTCTCCAACCACCCTTGTGCTGCTGCCCACCAGGAGCCAGCGGCCTCCTCCCAAGAAGTAATGCTTCAAGGGCCTCTGGGAGGAGTTCTGGGCCCATGAAGCAGCGCAACCTCTGGCTCCCCAATCACTGATCCACCCCTTCATTCAACATCGTGGGCAAAGACCTGCTCTGCCCCAGCCTGGTCCAGACACGCAGGCAGAAGAGAGCCTCAGAGAGGCCTGCACACGGCTCTGAGTGGCTTCCAGGGAAGGACACGGTCACAGCACCACACGCACAAAGTGGGGTCCAGTGCTGAGCATTGTCTTAAGCGGGTAACAAACACAGGGACGCAGACATGGATCTGTGGTAGAGCCCTGGCCCAGCATCCCGGGAGCCCTGGGTTTGGCCTCCAAGCTGTGGAGCTCGTAAACAAAGCACACAAACCCCGGCAACAACACTGGGAGCCAGGAGTGACCAGGACCCAGCTGAGCCAGGTAAGGGGTACCGTTCCCGAAGGAGAGGCAGGCAGAGCCTGGGGGAGAACAGGACACGGGAGGTGGAGCCTGTTCCGGATCTGCCCGACGTCCCCAAGCGGTGTCCACGAGTCCCCTTCCTAAGACACTCACCTTAGTGACCCCCTGGGGCGAGGTTTCAGCTGGCACTCCCCCTGCAAGCCCTGCAGTCAGCACCTGACTCACCTCTGCCCTGGGCCAGGGCGAGGACTCCCCGCGCCAGCTCCTAACTGAACACGCGTGGAGTCAGCTCCACCGCCCCTGTGAGCTCCCAGGTGGGGGAGGAAGCACAGTGACTTCATCTTGATGAGCACTATCATTGCCATAGCAGCCACTCCATCTCCCAGCACCCTGCCTTCCACCTCACGCATCCTGTGCCCCACGGATGATGCCACACCATGTGTTAATCATGTCCCCAGGAGGTCATCACCCTGTGGTCATTGAACGCCCGAGCAACCTAGCTCCAGAACCCTGCAGGGTGGGAGGGGCTGCTCTGGGCTGGTTTGGGTGTCGGGGTCCCACCAGGGAACAGATGGCAGGCTCAGTTTGGAGTCATTCAAAGAGGGCTTTTAAATACCGTTCCCTGCAGAGTGGGAAGTGCTGAGGGGCTGAAGGGAGGGAGGGCTGATCCAAGAAACCAAGGAGAGAGTCTCAGGGGGGAGTCCTCCCTGGAGGGAACCAGTTGCAGCCAAGTGACACAGCCCCTCCTCTTCCTTTGAGGTAGTCTCGGTCTGTCATCTCCCCTTGCCTGGTACTCCTAATTCCAGGTACATTTGCAAGCATATCCCATGTGGGTCACCTCCCCGGGCAGCACAGGGTCGTGGTGGAGAGCTGATTCAGGGCACCCACAAGAGGTCCCGCGGGCAGGACCTGGGTCAGGATTGGTCACAGTGTGAGGGACAGTCATGGTAAGCCTTCCAAGCCTGTGGAGGGACCGTGGACTCAGATGCCCATTTCTGTGTCTCGGTTTAAATCACACGTCTTGAACACAGAAGTCTTCCTGCGGGCCGATCTGCGGGAAACAGGTGTCCCGCCATTGGTGCAGATGCTCCCTGGCCATTATTTGCATCAGTCGAAACATCTGCTCAACCTTCCTCTAACCCACGTGTGGGACCTGGGGACAGAGGCGCAGCTGCAACCTGATTGAACTTCCAGTCCGCTAGTGACTCTCGGAGTAATCTCTGGTTCCCGTGAGCATGACTTTGGGCACACGCTGTTCCTTAAGTCTCTTCTCTTGCCTTGTTGGGTTTCCCAGCCTCCAAAGGTCAATCGCTACAGGGGCTGATTGGGCCCCCTGTGGGCCCGATTCCCATTCGCGCGGCTCTGTGGGAGCACCCTCCATCTGGGGCAGAATTTCTGTCTGGGAGATGAAAACCCGCCCAATACCTGGAACAGAAAAGAACAATTCAGAAAACCCCAACTCCTAAGAAGACACTGGAATCGCGGGCCCCTGACACCTCCCACTCATCTGTTGGCCTGGAACTTTGCGTAGAAGACCACATGGCTCCTCGGGAGGGGCTGAGTGCAGGCCAAGCAGACACCTGGAGTCAGAGCACGTGCTCACCGGAGCGAAGTTTCTCTCTTGCACCTTGGAGGGTGGAGGCCCAGATAGAGCCAACCACTCTCCCAGATGCCGGAACAGGGCGGGGAGTGGAGCTGGGGGCTGGGGGCTTCCCCTGAGGATTGTCTAAGAGCCCCAAGTGAGTAAAAGGCTGCCAGACTTAGCAAATAAAAATCCAGAATACCCAGTGAAATTCAGATTTCAGAGAAACAAAAATAACTTTAGTACCGGCCCGTCTCAGTGTCTGGTCGTCACATCTGACTGGGCATGCTGTATACTTCACCTGGCAGCCCTACAAGGCGGCTCGCACAGGTCCCGGCCACGGCCCTTGGCAGGGGGCCGAGGTCATGGGGTAGGGCAGTGGGAGGAGACCAGGTGCAAATGCCAAGTTCAAGGCAGGAGGCAGAGGAAGGAGGCAGAATCGGAATGGGAATTGGATCCAAGTGGGGGTGGGTCTGGCACAGAGATGAGACTGGGACAGTGTCTGGAGCAGCAGGGTGAGTCAGCTGCCACGGGCCACCGAGCTGGCGTGTGGGTCTGCTGCCTGACTTGTTTTGGCTGTAGGCAAGCAGAGTGTGATTTGCGGGGTCACTGGGAATGCATGCCTTTGTCTGGGGAAAGGAAGAAAGCCTCCTTTGCAGCCCTTCCTGGGAAGACGGCCTCCCTTTCCCTCCTGGATCTGAGTGCCTGTCTCTCAGGCAGCCCACGGCCTTACTGGGCAGTCTCCTGGGCTCTCCTCCAGGCCCTTGCCATCTCCAGGACAGGCGAATGACCTGCAGGAATGTAGCTGCACCCACAGCATGACAGTCTGGCCTGGCTTTTACTCCCTCCAAAATGTTAGTCCAAGCGGGGACGGTGGGGTAGAAACCTGGGAGAGTGGACACTGGATTCCTACTAATGGAGAAGAGAACAACTCAAGGATCATGCGCTGGCCCTGCCAGCCCTCGGCCAGTGCATGCTAAGGGACTGCTAATCACATAAATGGCAAGGGTGCCTCTTAGTGACAATGGCAAGTTCCCAAGTGCAGGCTCACCATCTTTGTCACCTGCCCAGCATCTGGCTGGTATTCTCAGTAGACTCTGGTGTGAAACACAGCTACACACTCTCACACATGCATGAGAGTGTGCATGAGAGTGCAGTCCTTCCCTTTGTCCCTCTGCAGATAGGAGCTGTCAATCATCCTCCAGGTACACATAAGGAGCAGGGACGTGGAGGCCCAGTGAGGCTGCTGCACTTGTCTGAGGCTGACAGCTGGTGAGGAAGCCAGGGCGGTGGGGCAGGATGCAGCCTCAGGTCCAGGGTCTGCATAGGCACCTATCTGGCCACCCAGGGGACGCTGGACACACTGGTAAAAATGAAGTGATTAGCCCAAAGCTGTGGACCTCTGACCAGGTCCCTGCACACACACCGGACCCTCTGCCACATCACAAGCCTGGCCTCGGATAGGCTGTGAATCAGCACTGCCCTGCTGCCCCCACAGCATGGCCAACACCCCGTCCTAAAGACAGACAGGGAGAGCCTCCATGGGCCCTGGGGCCACGTCAAAGGCTCAGCCCAGCTCTCACGACCTTGGCCCAAGCTGTGTCCTTACAAGGCACCACAGGGAGGTCCCAGCCACGGCTGCTTCTTTCTCAGAGTAATATTGGCTGACCCCACTGGGCTTTTGCTGAGAACACCAACTACGGGCATTCTGCTTGTCCTTGGAACTTTTAGGAACAAGTGTCATGCCCTTAAATAGATGGGGTAATTCCCCCGCTGGGTAAATGAAAGAAATGTCAGGCTCCACCCCTGAAAAGTTCCTAAGGTGGAAAGTCATGCCATTCCTGTCCGTGGGATCCTGGGGCCACAGTTTTCCACACGTTTCTACCAGGTGGGAAAATAACCGCCATAGTTTTCATTGGAACAATTATATATTTAGGGTTTGTTAAATTTAGACTTCCTAATCTCTCTATTGCTAACAGCGACACACAAACAAGATGCAATTTTTCTGCTCAAAATAAACAGAGCAAATACTTTCCCAGATCCCTCAATCCCTTCCTATGAGAGTGGACGCCCACCACGGCCTCCTCACTCGGTTCTCACACTGGGCTTAGTCGGACTAAGGGTGCCCGCTGTGAACCGGATGCTCTGGACCACCCGGGCAGTTAGGTCATGCTTCTGTCTGACCTTGTCTAAAAGGTCCGTTCGTTTGGTTTGCTGAGGCTTTGCCTGTCAGGCCTGGCCTTCCCTTTGTCCAAATGCCAAGTTATGGAAACGAAATCGTCTGAGTCCTCACTCAATTGCCTTGACTTGATAGAATCTCAATTTGGAAGGGGATTCGAAGGCCACTCAGTATGACATCTCCACAGAAGGCCAAGGCCCCCTTTGAAGTTAGTTCTGGGGTGGGGGTGACCTTGCCAAGTGACTGTCAAGTCCAGGTGATTCCCTTGCTGGTCGTCCTGGTGAATGGGTCAGCTCTTCTGTGCCTTCTGGTGCCCCCTCTCCATCTCCATCTCTATCTGCTCTCGGGGGCCTGGCAGACCCAACTAATCCTCATGTCACGTGAGAGGCCTGAGAACACTTGAAGGTAGTTACAGGTCACCCCACGTAAATTTCCGCTCTTACCTTGATGGCGTCTCTAATAACTGTTGAATGAATTATTCAAAACAGTGATGAGATCTTTGGTGAGCTCTCTAGCTTAGGTCTTTATCTCAGCTGATGAGCCAAATGTACTCCAGCTGGATTGAAGATACCAAAAATCTTTTTAAATGAAATCATAAAATAATGAAAAACTTTTAAATAGCTAGAAGAAAATGCTAGCAAAGACAAAACTGGGACTGGGTGTGGCATTTCCAAGCATAATACCACAATCAAAATACACGAGGAAAACATCCATTGGTTAGTCAATCTTAAAAACTGCAAGCATCTAGATGTCAAAAAAACACCAGAGTCGAAAGTAAACAGCATATTGGGAATATTGGCAGCGTATATGATAAATAATAGGAATAAGGAAAACTTAATGTAATGGGAACTTTCACAAAATATTAAGAAAGATAAGGAAAGCATAAATAAGTTATTCACAAAATAATAAATTCACATGGTTAAGAAGCATTGGAAATTTTTAATTTTTTTATATTGAAAAAATGCACACGTAAAAAGAGATGTTTTCCCCCTCTTAGGTTGCAAGGAGTAGAGGTTCTACCACGCCCAGCCTTGAGCAGTCCTGGGAGCTGGGGGGCGTGTGGACTGGCAGCGTTCTGCCAAGGGAGGTGTGTCTGGATGCATCAAGATGTTTCACCCAGGAACTGCACTGCAGCCATTTATGAGGAGGCTCAGGATGGCTGGCGAAAGGCTCAGGGACCAGGTATTAGTTAGGTTCTGAGGAAAGCTTTGACACTGGTAAGGTCAATGCCCCACAGTATAGAATTAAAGAAACATACTTTCCGTCTCCAGAAGGGGAGTTTCAGGTGTTTCTGATTTGTTCCCTCTACATATTATCATTTCCAAAATGAGCTTGAATCAAATATATTCTAAAAACAAGCCAAACATTGAGGAAGAACTTAAGATCTATTACGTCAAAGATGGTAAGAAACCCCAAGCCCTGGTGCTGTCGTGGGAGATGTGTGCATTCCCACACGGTGACTGCTAATCAGAGGGAATGTTCCTGGAGGTCAGTGTGACTTTAGTGTCCAAGAACCACAAAAGGCTCGTTCCTTTGGACTGAAGAATGCCACTCTAAGGAGCAAACTAGCCCAGGCCTGCGTTCCGTGCGTCCCCCGTTGGCGTGCATGAATACCGTAATGACTGCTCTGTGACGGGGCAGAGTCCACCCGCGGACCATCCTGCCACCATGAGCACAGGGATTGCCAGTTTCTATTCACCACAGGCAATCTTCTGTTCAGCGTCTAACCTTGCTTCTGAATCACAAGGTCTCCCTGATGCGGGGACCCTGCATCTCTACGCAGGCAGTCAGCTCAAGGGAGGGACCCCAAAGGTTGAAATGCAGAATTAGTTTCATTTTGGGGGTAACAGAGTCATAGAGGAGGATTTGGGGTATGCAATACTAATGTCGTGATAATTTCATGTGACTTTGGAAAAAAATAAAGGGAATGGGTCCCAACTTAGGATTTCCCTTAATGGAAACTTCCACTGATGGCCCTCCCTTTTCTGAGCACCCCCAACTCCCTTGTGTGCTATTCCACTCTGGACGTTTGGCTGGGCTCAGTGTAAATACTATGAGTTCAGATAACTGGGCACTAAGGAATAGAACAGGCTCACTGACCGCTGGCGCGCTCCTCTGGCTGCGCTGGACTTGTGCCCCCAGCCCACCTGCCCACAGTCATCCTGGTGACGCCTGGACACTTCTGTCCCTCCTGTCCATGTAGCGTCCTCCTGCCAAGCGTGCCTGGCTCTCCTCCCTCTGTGTGATGCGTGTGTCATGACCCTGATTTTTGCAGATGTGACATAGCCAGCCTGGTGGTGAATGCTTGCTAATGGCCACAGCATTTTCCCTCTCGAGAGGCACCAGCTGGCTGCGGTTTCAGAGTGGGGCTGGAACTCTGTCACGACTGCTGGAGGCCCTGGCTGAGCCCCCAAACCTCCCTTTTCTTCTGGGCACCTGGCTGGACACGTTCTCCAGGCTACTGGCATCAGCCTGGGTCTCTCAATAGTCAACCCCAGCCACTGACCAGGGAGCCCAGTGAGGGCCCATCTGCTGTCGGCCTCAGGTTTGCTAGGGGGCTGGCGTCGTCAGCCCTGCATGGCCGTCACTCATTCACTTCCCACAGGTGTCACTCACTCACTTCCCACAGGTGTCACTCACTCACTTCCCACAGGTGTCATTCATCTTCTCTTGATTCTTCTTCATCTCAACCTGTATGAGATTTGGTATCAAGAGACCCCATGTTCCTCTGCAGCCTTCAGGAACCTTGGCCTTGCACCTTTGGTTCCCTCACTTAGGATCTGAGTATAAGGGCAAAGGTGATGCCAACCTTCATGTTGGCCTGAGAAGCTGGTGACTAACGTGCACAGAACCCTTCTGCAGTCCAGCTTCCTGACTTCGTTATTGACCTTAAGGCTGTTGGTGAGGCCCAGAGGCGGCTGCCACCTGCAGCTGGCTCAGGACAGGGGTGGCTACCTTTCCCCCACCCCAAACCTCCCTGCCCTGCTTGTCTCACTCCCGTGGACGGCCCCGCCCTCCCCGCCATCACCCAGCCCAAAGCCTCGAAGCACCTCTTGCTCTCCCTGAATTCCAGTCACCTTCTGCTCCCCTCCCTCTGGGTTTCCTCTGACCTGTCCTGTCTTCCCATTCCCACCAGGACAGTCCCTGGTGCAGACACTGGGCACCGTCCACCCAGTCCTCCCTGGCCTCCACATACCCAGCAGGGGGAAGGAAAGGCTGAGTTCATGGCCAGGCAGAATGTCTGGACTTGAGGGTCAGGACTTGAGGGACGCACAGGGTCAGAGACTGGAGCCTTAGCAGAGCAAGGTCCCAGAGGACGTGGTCCAGGCAGCCAAGGACAGCAAGCAGAGTGGAGAGCAGAGTGGTGCCTGGAGGACCAGCAGCTGTGGGAGGAGAGAGGGGTACACGATGGGTCGTCAGGAAATGTGCCCCAGGGAACTAGAAAGGAATGGGCTCAGCCCCCAGGACTGGATGCTCAGGAAGATCAGGGCAGAGCCCAAAGTCCTGAGCAAGAAGTGCAAGAGTTCTCAAGTGGGTGTGTGAGGGTTGTCACCAACCCCTGGTGTCCCTGTCCCCTTCCGGGACGCAGAGCAAGAGAGTGTGCTTCAGAGTACAAGCTCCAGGAGGGATCCTGGCTGGCTGGCTGCTCAGTGGCTGGTCATCTGATGGAGCTGGAGCAGGACAGCAGGACTACGAGGACCTGGGTAGGTCCTTGGTGGGGGGGAGGGCACAAGAGTGAGGATGTGACTCAGAGCCAGCAGGTCTCCCCAGCCGGGACAGTGGTGGAGGGGCAGACCTGGCACACACAGTGCCCGAGTGGCAGCCTCTGGCACTGCAGCTGCCCAAGCTCAGGGTGAACAGGGGCCACATTCCCTCAGATGCCCGAGGCCTGTCACCAGCCAGGTGGCTCAGGACTCTGACATTTGTTGATTCAAAGGGAAGGAGAAAAAATTTTCAAAAGTACTCAATAAATGTCAGGAAAGAGAACACTTGCTGTGAAAGGTCAAGTCCCGTACCCTTGTCAGGGGGCAGCTGCTCATACGAATGGCGAAGGCCAGAACGCTCAGGCTCTGTCAGTGCTGCCCTGCCCTGGGCCAAGGAAGAGGCTCCCGGGTCGAAGTCGCTGAGCGACTGACCAGGAGGGGACGAGCAGGGAGGAAGCTCGATCGAGAGTTCAAAGCCAGCCTCAGCAAAAGTGAGGTGCTAAGCAACTCAGTGAGACCCTGTCTCTAAATAAAACACAAAATAGGGCTGGGGATGTGGATGTGGCTCAGTGGTCGAGTGCCCCTGGGTTCAATCCCTGGTACCCCCCCCACCAAAAAAAAAAAACTTGGGTGCCCTTAAAACTGGCATAAAATGCCCTTCAAGCTGTGTGTGTGAGTCCTGTGGGAAATGCTAGTGGAGTTGGTGTCTGGACTCGGGTCCCTCCACAGGTATCTGTCTCACTATGTATATGCAAATATACCAAAATTATTTTTAAAAGTCTGAAATCTGAGCAAGTGGGCACCAAGCCTTTTGGACAGGGACATCCAAACTGCCCTGTGTCTTCTCCTCTGATTTCTGAAATGTCTTGATTTTTCCCAGGGTTTTTCTATGGACTGATGCGTTTTTCCCAGGTCAGAGGAGACCGGTGTTCTTCCCGTCAGGTGTGACTCTGGGAAGGCAGCAGGATTCCAGACTGATGGAATTCCCATAGTCCGAGTTACAGAAAGGGCCACATAATTTCCTGAAAGAGGTTCAGGGCGGGAGTTGTGTTCCTCCGTCCAGTGGTTCCCACAGTGCCAGACAGGATGTGACTGCAGCTGAGCTTACGAACTCCTTACCCTTGGACCACGAAGGGAAGCCTAGCTCCAGCTAAACTGTCCCTGGCCAAATTCCGTTGAGATGAGAATGGGCAGCGAGACTGGCCCTGACCGTGAGATTGGCGTTGGGAGGAAAGCCTGGGCTTGTTTGGGGTGCTGGCAGAGAGGGGCTTCCGCAGGGCCCTGTCTAAGGTGGAGCTCCCAGGTGGAGGTTTGGTGTTGGACAGAACACACACTGCCAGGGGAAGCAGGGCATTGGCCAGGGGTTCACACAGCTGACCAGTGAGGGGAGGGGAAGGGTTGGGAGGCTCCTCCCAGCAGGTTTCTGCTGCACCTGGAGCACTAGAGGGTGGTGGGCCCAGCTCATGCCGCCCGTCTGGCCCGTGGTTTTCCTTTTATGCAAAAAGAAACAGACCCATTGCAGAAAGTGACTTACCCACCAAAGCACAGTGCGATCGTGGTGGAAACCTGAAGGCAGCGAGAGGCTGGTCACGGAGGGTGGGAAACCCCAGCAGGAACCCCTCTATGACCTCTCTCCCCGTGTGGCCCTGGGCACCTTCCACTCTGAAGTCCCAAATTGTTTGGCTCAGAATACATCTTCCGGCCCTTCTGATTTCACCTCTTCCCCAACAGCAGAGATGGACGGTGCTGCTTCAACACACACCCGAGCCTCTAGCTTACCAGGAGACGTTTGTTCTGGTCGTGATTCTAAAGGCCGGGAAGTCCTGAAGCATGGCACCAGCTCTGCTCAGCTCCTGGTGAGGGCCTCGTGCCCCTTCAACTCTGGATAGAACACAGAAGGGCAGGTGGGCATGTGCAGGAGGGAGGAAGGGGACAGAATTCCCACAGTGACCAGCTCGTTCCTGCAAGAGAGGCGTTAATCCGACCGTGAAGGATTCACCCCCACCCAGGCACCCCACCTCCCAACACCACCATGAGGCAACCGGATTTCCACAGGAGTCCCGAGGGGACACGCCATACTCCAAGAACCAGCCCAAGACTGTGTCCACAGCCAGGCTGGAGGGTCTTTCTGAGGCTTCTGTCCTGGGGCCCAGCCCTCCTATAGGACCAAGTGACGGGCAGAAAACACACACACACACAAAGAAGCAATGCTAATTAACTCCACAGCCACTAAAAATAACAGCCACCATTAACAGTCGTTGCAACCCTCGCCTTCCCTGAGCCTTCTGCATGGCAGGGCCGGGGACTCCCAGTATGCCCATTCTGAAAAATGAGGAAACTGATGCTCAGAGTGGTTAAGGAAGCAGCCCCAGGTCACACTGCTGTGATGGTGAGGATTCAAAGTCAGGTGGGACTGATGTGGAAGAGCATTCTCTTAAGTGCTCTGAAGTGGCCCGCCAGGCCGGGTGACACAGTGCCTGCAGGAGCAGGTGTCGGGCGCTGTTTTTTCTGTTAGAGATTCAGGTGTAACTGGAGATTTCAGGCCTGAGGACCCCTTGGTGAGGCAGACAGCGGGTGGCCTCTCCCAAGCTTTCAGAGCCAGGCCTCCTTTCTCCCCTCTTCTGATGGCTTCTTCCCCCCAGGAGCAGGTTTTCCCTGAGACGAGCCACAGAGCTCAGGGTCCCGGGGTTGCAGACTCTGCACCCTCCTGCAGAGGTGTCCCAGGTCTGAGCTTCCTCACCTCAGGGCCTGCCACCTTTCCCTCTTCCACTGCTGACAGCCTTGTCCTCAGGGCAGCCCGGGAAGTCCCTCTGGACCTGCGCCTGGGTTTGGTGCCCCCAGCCTCTCTCTGGACTGACCACACTTGCATCTGCAGCAGATCTCAGTTCCTCCACGAGAGACGGAGTCTTCTCCAGGGCAGGGGCTGTCTTAGCCTCTGTGTCCCCAACCCTGGGGCTTTCTGGAAAAACACAGGCTGTCAGCCCATGTGAACGGAATTAATGAAGAAATGAATGAAGAGAGGGAGACTGGACTGGACGATGATGTTCTCAACCTCCTACAACCCATGACCTCTTCCAATGAGCAGAAGCCATGTGGCCTCTCACCCCACCCGGCTGGAGAGGGTGGCATGCTGCGCAGCTCTCCTGTCCCACATCAGCTCATCTATGCCTGCCCGCCAGCCAGGATGCTTTCTTCAGCTTAGTTACTAGAATCTGCGTCACCAACCCACGTTGTCATTTATTTCATTATCCAAACATTAAACCCAGACATGCTTTCTGAAATGGATTTGATCTTCATGTTCAAAACTCTGGTCCTGGGTTCTTCTCAGCACCCAGTGCTATGGTTTGGGTCTGGAATGTTCAGAGGTGGGCTTTGGGGATGTGATTAGATCATGAGGATCTGACAGCATCAGTGGATAAATTCAGTGACAGCTAAACGGACTCTTCGGAGGTGGTGGGACTGTGGGAGATGGGATATAGTTGAAGGAATGGGTCCTTGGGAGTGTCCCTGGCCCCTCCCCACCCCCTCTCCTTTGAGCTTCTGTGAGCTGAGTGGTTGTCTTCCTCCATGTCCTTCCATCATGATGTTCTAGAAGCCCTGGAGCTAGCCAACCAAGGACTGACACTTCTGAAATTATGAGCCAAAATAAATCTGCCCCTCTCTAAGTTGCATTGTCTTCATACTCCTTGTCTTGGAGGAGGAAAGAAACAGGTAGACTGAGCCTGCCCATAAAGCTTTGCGGATCCCACCAGTCGGAGGATGAGCATGGGTTAGTCTCAGGGACCTTGACCTCAGGGGGCATGGAAAGGCCATGAGACTCTAAGTGGGAAAGAAGCACCACATTCTCACTCGGGGTCCTGAAGGCCAGCTGCCAGTCCAGATTGGGGCCTCTGTGCTTTCAAAAGTGCATTTTTCTCACCAACATAGGAAATAAAATGAGATGACAAGCATCTCCAAGACCGTGCCATGTTCTTCCATTTGTGGCAAGAGAGGACTTCTAAAAATATTCATCCACTTCACATAAACACTGTAAAAATAACAGCTTACAAATGGTCATGCCAGTGGATAGAGGTTTTCCTTGGGGAAAAGAATCTCATGTGCCAACACAAAAATAAAAAATATGTATGATGAATTACCTTAAGGCATGATGTTCTAAGTTCAGGAGCTTCTCCAGGATCTGGGAATCATGGACATCTGGAGCAGGCAGACAGCCTCACCTCCTTTCTGCCTCTGAGCATTTCTTCTTCTTCTGTTTGTCTGTTTGCTTGTTTTGAGTCTTTGGTTGTTTGAGACAGGGTCTCACTACGTTGTCCAGCTGGTCTTGAACTGCTGGCTGAAGTGATCTTGCAGCCTCAGCTGGGGCGACATTGTGCACCCCTCACCTGGCTCCTGGGTATTTCTAATGGTCATTCACAAACTTCTGGAGGGCCTGTGTGCTCTGCTGAGCTCCAGGAGCCTAGAGCTGAGTGAGACAGCCTGTCCTTGGGTGAACTGCACACAGATGTGGTCCTGCAGGGGGGTGCGGCACGAGAGCAGCTATCCCAGGACATGAGAGAGGAAGGAAAAGAGCCTTCAGCAGATAATTTTGGAATGATGACATTTAGAAAAATACCATGCACAAAAATATGCCCCAGACAGATTAAAGAGGGACATATTCAGTCACTTGTCATTTTAGAAAATGAAGCCGGACTGTAGGAAAACAAAAACCAAACACTAAATCCCTGGAGAAGGATGAACCTTCTCAATTTCAAAGCAGAAGTAAAAATGTCCAAGGAAAAATGGTCATACTCCAGCCAGATAACAATTTTAAATGCTGACACATAAAAATACAGCATGATTTCATAACAAATGGGTTAAAACTATAATCTTTGCAAATTTGCAGGCAGAGGGTTCACTTTGCAGCAAAATGTCAATCTTCTTCCAACCCCAAGGGTTGGGGGTCATGAACCAAGAACTCACAAAAGGAAATGCAATTAGTAAACAAATACTTGGGAAAATTTCCTGCAGCATTAAGGATGGAATAAATACAATTAAAATAATTACATACCATTTTGACCTATCAAGTTAACAAAGCTTAAAAAAATAAACACCATTGACAGAGAAGGTATGGAAACACGGCCTCGTAGGCCACCAGTGGACAGAAGGTATCTGGAGCTTGAAACCATCTGCGTTGACAGAACAAGGATCTAACTGTTAAGGATGCGAGGTAAACAGCACGGATCCTATAAGGGCTTCAGAGGAAAAGGGTTTCTGACAAAATTTAACTGATAATGAGTGACAAACTGATACTATTGCAAGTGTCTTCTAAAGAGAGGATGGACACGGGAGCACCATTTTCCTTTGCCAAGGCAATCACAATGTTCTAAAAGCATATCTCAAAAAAATAAAATAAAAAATAAAGTATCTCTGATAAGGTGTTACGTGGAGAAAGCAGAACACAGAATGGATGGCATGAACTAGACCCTGACCAAAACATCTATGTGGGACTCAGAAAAATACAGCAAGACAACCCGAGGGGATTAGGAGGGATTTAATTCCCTGTTCCTTAACCTTGTTTATATTTAACAAGTGTGCTTTAGCAAGTGTGTCAGTAGTTCTCAGACTTTCATGTGCATGACTAAGATATCCTTAGGATGAAGATTCTTGGTACCCATGACCTGATCCACAACATCTGGGATCTGCATTTTTATTAGCATTCCAGGGGATTAGAACGTCTACTAACCCAAAACCAATTTTCTGACACTGACTGGGTGTCCCACCATTCAATTCAACTCTGACACTAACCACCCAGAATTAGCACAGACCCCCCAAGTTAAGGGTCAAGTCCTTCAATTCTTATACTCGCTTCCTGGAGTTGGTACCAGATCCCACACAGGAAGGGGCAAGCTGTCCCATGGGACCGCCCTTCCTCAAGATGCCACCTGCAGTGGGTCCTAGACTGTCTTCCTTTCCGTCTGGCTTGGTTGCATGTTTGGAGTTTGCTGTGTGTTTCAGTCAGTTTTTTCACTGCTGTAGCCAAAAGACCTGACAAGGACAATTTTAGAGGAAGAAATGTTTATTTGGGGGCTTATGGTTTCAGAGGTCTCAATCCACAGACAGCCAGCTCCATTCCTTGGGGCTGGAGGTGAGGCAGATCATCATGGTGGAAGAGTGTGGTGGAGGAAATGGCTCATGACATGACAATCAGCAAACAGAGAGAGAGCTCCACTCAACAAGTACAAAATACATACCTCAAAGGCACACGCTCAGTGCCCTCCTCCTCCAGCCACACCCCACCTGCCTCAGTCACTACTTGCGAATCCCCATAGGGGATAATCCACTGATTAGGTTCGGTTCTCATAGCCCAATCATTTCACCTCTGAATGTTCTTGCTTTGTCTCACAATGAGCTTTTATACTAAACCACAGCACTATGGTTTGAAAGTGTCCCTCAAAAGCTCATGCATTAGGAACTTTATCCCCAAATTCAGATCTTAATGGTATTTGTAGGTAGTTTGGATTCGATGAGGTCATAGGGCAGGGTCTCCTAATGGCATCAGTGACTTTTAGGAAGAGGAAGAGATCTGAGATCCCACACTTGCTCTGCCTCATCAGGTCCATGACATCACCCAGCACCAGGCCCTCACCAGATGGTGAGCAGATCTAGAACCATGAGCCCCATAAATCTCCATGCTCAGCAAATCACCCGCCTCAGGTGTAAGATGAACCAACGCAGGCTTCTCACAACCCACAACTCAGTCTTCTGAATTCCCTAGAAGATTCAAAACTCAAGAATGCAATTACAATTACAGTATTGTCTTTATTTTAAAGAGTATAAATGAACAGTCAGATGAAGAGATACAAAGGGCAAGTCTTGGGGATGAAGTGGAGTGTCACAGGTCTTCTGTGACCCCACCTATAAAGCTTTCTTGAACCTGGTTTCAGAGTTTTCATTTGGAGTTTTATTATCTAGGCAGGATTGACAAAATCATGCCTTGACCACAAGATTGGATTTAATCTCCACCTTTCCTCTCCACCCTAGAGGTCAGGGCTCAAGGCTAATATTCCCAGCACCCCAATTATGATCCAGGTCATGGCCAGCCCTCCCGTGAAATTATCTAATGTTCCACCTCACAAGCTTCGTCCAGACGGTCAAAAGCTGTTCCCTATGAATCATAGACACTCCTATCACTCAGGAAATGCCAAGCGTGTTTGAAGATCTATGCCAGAAACCAAGAACAAAGGACAGATGCATTATTTTTTATATCATAATGCACCATGTCTAAGAATCACATTTTGAAAAATGTTAGACTATGTGTTATTTTAATCTTTCAAAATGTGATTTAGGGTTATGAGTGAGGAAAGTGCCTGGGGATGTCAGTGGCCTGGGCCATCGGGAAGCCTCCTCGTGGAGTTGAGTCAGGAGTGGTGATGTGAGAAGTCACTCAGACTCTGCCCTTGGGCCCATGTGTCCCACCAGTGACTGAGAGTAAGATAAACACATGGCATCTCTGCTTCCATTTGCATTGGTCTTCTTTCCTCTGAGTCACCTTGGATTCCAGAAACAAGTGTGATCAATGAGCATCTCCTGATGAACCAAAATCAACCCCAAGGCAGCAGCAAATTTCTTATTGCCAACAAGGCCCGTCCTGTCCAAACCTGGGATGATGATCAGCCAGACCACGGTTGAGCAAGACGGCTTGACTGTGCTTCTGTCCCCCTTGTTTCTGTAAGTTGGAAGCTCATACCAGGACCCCCAGAGGGCAGGGCTGGGATGCTTGAGCGCACTGGCCTTCCCAGTGCGGCCAGACCCTCAAATTCCTTTCCTGCTCTTCGCCATGGCTTCTCCATTTGGTTCTTGCAGTGAGTGGCCTTCCAGATGAGGGCCTCTGGACTCGTCTCTGGTAATATTACCAGGAGTTTGCGGAGGGCTATCTGTTGGGTGGGTGTGTGGGAGGAAGACTGGAGACTGGAAAGAATGTTGCACTTCTGGGAGAAGCTGGAAGTCCATGGGAGTGGGAATGTAAGTAACTTTGGTGGGAAGAAGCACTTCTAAAGGATGCGCTAATTGGTGCTGGGTTGTGATAAACCACATTTGCTATGGGGTGGTGTCTAACTCCGTCCTTTTGGTTAGTTTTTGTGAAGTACAGGAGGCATGGCTAGTGAATAGAACATCAACATCCGTGGGCAGCCGTGGCTCAAGGGGTTTATGAACTCTGTTTCTGCTTCGTGTGTGCCTGGGGCACTGGAGTGGCTCAAACACCTCCTGACACTGTGATACCGTAAGAAACAGTCTTATTTGGGCAGCATCCCTGGTTCCCAGCCAGAGCTCCTAAAATCCTGTGATTTCTGAAGTTATAGAAGCAGTGAAGGTAAGAGAGCATCTTTTGCTATTTCACAGCGAGCCCCTTCCAAACAGGCAGTGAGGGGGCCCTTGGAAAGTCCCTATGAAAGAGAACAGAGCCAGGGGCAGAATATAAAGCCCCAGGGCACTCCCCCAGGGACCTGCTTCCTCCAGCCTCGCCCGCATGTCTGCAGTGACGCCCAGTAGTCCATTCAAATTACTAATCCACGGTGGATGAACTCACTGACGAGGTCCGGCTCTCATGGCTGCACAGAAGCCCCTCTTCCGAACCTTCTTGTCTGGGGACTGTGCTCCCAAAGCATGAGCTTTCCACGGGTTGTTTCTAGATCCAAACCATAGCACTGTCATCTCCCGGGAACTGGAGAGTTGACCAAAAGCATGGGGAAGCTTGGGTCCACAGGGAGGGGGTCCATAGTGCACGTGTCGCACCTCCGAGGGTCCAGCCTCCGCCAGGGCTGGGAGCTGTAGAAGAGGATGTCAGTGTGGGTGACCTTGGATGGGCAAACCCCACGGGCAGACAGTCCAAGAAACAACTGCAAGAATCCTGTGGGGATTGGGCACTGGCAGGAAGAAAAGGCCAGAGGGAGAAGCCAGTGGGGACTCCACTGACTGCGAGGTGCCTCCCTGAATGGCAGCCTGGTGTCATGGAAGATGCACAGAGGAAGTGCAGGGAAGGTGAGTGACAGTTCAGCCACAGTGACTTTAAAGGACAGATACCTGCAAACCCAGGCCAGAGTCAAATAAGATGAAAAGCAGAGTGCAGAGCTCTGCAGCCCCCAAGGGCTTCGAGGACGATGGGGAGCTCTTGGAGCACAGGAAGGGGAAGCCAGAGACCTGGGAGAGAGGCCTCCGGTGGAAAGGAGAGCAATCTCACTCATGACGCTGCAAAGTCAAAAAGCTCTGCAATCAGGGAGCAGAAGTCGGCGATTCCCCAGACTCTGGAGAGAACTTCCACTCACCACTCCCTGTTTAGAGACAGTGGGAGCCAAAGTGATTAGCATCCTGGGGAACCGACTCATGGGAAGAAGAGATTCAGAGCTGCCTTCTGCGCCCAGGAGCTTGATGCCGCAGAGAGGCCCAGCCTGGGGGAGCAGGGGGCCCTCGCCACGAGCACCAGACCTGGCTCCTTGGTCACAGAAAGTGCAGGAAGAGCTTCACCTGAAACCAACCCCAAACCAATTCATCAGTGAGATCGTGGGTCAGCAAATAAATAAATATTGCTTTAATCTGTGGCTGAAAAAGGACTCACTAAATAAATCACTTATAAAAACAATTTTAATTGTCAACAAAGGTGAAAGTAAACTTCAAGACTGTATCACAGAAAGGTCACGGGGAGCATCTCTGGGTGGCCACTGGCCTGGACCTCTGTGAAGTACATCTGGCCCTTGGGGTGCAGTTGGACTAAGTCTGGAGGAACAGGCAAGGTTTGGACAGGTGCGGGTGGGGAGGGAGGTTCAGGTGTCGAGCCCAGCGTGAGGCCAGCAAGAGGACCCAAGCTTGGGCTGCCTGGCTTAATTATCAGGTTACAAAAGTCCTTGGTAAACAAAGGCCACCTGGACAAATGACTCAGCCCGCCTGACTCCATTTCCTTGTGACTGTCAACATTGACATTTGTAGACTCTTGGAAAACAAATTCAATCAGTCAACACACAATAAGGGCGTGCGGGGGTGGTTTCACCGGGTCTGATCCTTGACGTTGATGGTATTAGGGACAGCACCACTTTGGGAAGATGAAGCCTCCCCTGTTGTTAATTGCTTGCATGTAGATTTGTCTCTGTGATTATTTCCTCCTTCATCAAACACCTTCAAAGAGCAGCCTCATGCATATTATATCCGGGAAAAGTAAGCCACCCTCAAATAAAGATCCTGCCTCTGGGGAAGAAGTGGGACAGTCTCGCTGCCCCTCCCTGGGTGGAGGAGAATCCCTCTGATGGTCATTAGACACCAGCGGGCTGCTTCATCCTTCGGCCTGTTCTGGCCAGGGGCTTTTGAGGTCTCTGGTAAGCAGAGCCCAGCTCCTGATTTAGAGAGCTCAGGATCCACTGACATTCTGAAATGGCATCTCATTCCTGATAGTCAGGAAAGATGAGACAATTACACGGAGAGGCTGGAAAAAGCACCCTCCTGGTGGCCAGGGCCTTGTCCTTTCCTGTGTCCTGCCTGAAGAGGCACAAGGGAGGCCAGACTCTGTCCCCTGCCCCCGGTAGAAATGCCCAAACCCCTTTCTCCAAAACCTAGCAGGTGGTTCTTCCTAGTGACATGCCTGTGTTCAACAGGAGACCACTAATATCTAAGGACTTCAAAGAGCATACTCAAGTGCCAGGCTGCGGCAGCACCCTGTCCCTAACACCCCGCACCCACCCCAGCGCTGCCCAGAGTTACAGAGCTGGGGCCTTCAGAGAAATGGAGACAGTGTGAAGACCCCTCTTCGTACCCTGATTCTTGCAATCAAGTCAGAAAGATTTCGACTGTGACTCAGGCAGGCATGAGTTTATTGAAGGGATGAGAAAAGGGAAAGGGACCCTCCAGGGAGAGAGTGGGTCCTCTCGGAGAGAGGAGGAATGTGCCTCTCCTGTCCCCAGTTTTACTGGGGTCCCAGAGAAATTTCCAGAGAGTTGCATCCAGGTCCACC